>JANHGC010007583.1:207940-220319 GCA_027560395.1 Boaedon fuliginosus
AAATAAATAAATAAATAAATAAATAAATAAATACATAAATACATAAATACATAAATACATAAATAAATAAATAAATACATAAATAAATAAATAAATAAGTGTCTGGATGCAGTGATGGACTAGATGAAAGCAAATGACATGATCTTGAAATCGGACAAGATGGAGACCTAGGAATCAGGGAATTGCAATCTCTCGGAAAGATCAGGTATGCAAATCAACATTGTTCATATGAAGCTCAAGTCACCTCTATGGTCAGGAGGACAATATCCTGCAAGGATAACAGTAATACAAGACTATTCTTGTGCCTGGTTTGGAAGCTGCACTATTTTTTTAATAACTAAATCCAAATTCCATCACAACTGGAACTGGTCCTTAGTGGTTTCCATGCTATGAATATTAAAACATCCACTGTAGAAGTTAAAATAAAAAAAAAATCTTAAAACCAAATCATCACCCTCATTTCAACCAATCAATAAAAATAAAAGAGGACCAAATCTAACAGAAGTAGCTTGGCCTTTATTATAATGCAATCAAGTTGTTGATTTCCACCGGAAATCAAGAGAGTTGGTCTTATTCCTGCAAAACCATGACTCCTGGCTTTGGCTCCCCTCTCAAAAGTTAAGCTAAGAATTGTTCCTCCAAGACTGCACAGTACATTGGGCTGATTCTGATTGGAATATACTGGTTACACTAGTGTAGAGTGCAGCTTTCATTTTGTTAAATGGGATAGCTAACCATGGATTCATTGCATGTGTAATGAAGCATTTGCATTGACTTCCTGTAAACCACCAAGTGAGGTTTTTGCTTTGCCTATGAGGTCTAGAATAACTTGGAATCAGGATACCAGGTACATTGGCTTTCCTGATTTGGAGCTGAGCTATATTAGAGGAGTTCTGTTGCTTATACATTCTGATTGCCATCTTTGAGTTACTAACATATTTTTTTTTCCTTTGGAGTGATGCCATCCCTCTGGAATGCTTTACATCCAAATATTTGGAAAGGGTTATGCATTTTAGACACCTGTTGAAGAGACATCTTCTTACCCGGGCTTTGTTTCTAGGACTGTAATATATGAAGGTTTGATTTTCATTTTCCTTTCCTGTCGCAGCTAAAGACATATATAAACTTTGTCCTGAATATTTTAATCTACTGGTTTTATTTTAATGCATGCTATTTTAAGATATTTTGCCTCAAAGCGAGATGGATGGAAAGCAAATCTAATAAATATATTTTAACATGGGAATGCAGGAGGGAGAGAGAAAGATACAGTGTGAATGAAGAAAAAGACAATAATGGTTTCCAAGTAAATGTGAAAACCCATATATTTTATGTGACCGTTGAGACAGATGTAAGTAAGGATCAAATGGATCAAAAAGACTAAATGAAACTTATGAAGTAGCATACTTAAACTATTTTACTATGATAATTGGATGTCATCTCTCAAAGCATATTTCATTTTAAATTCCAGCACATAGTCACTTACATTCTAAAGTGACTGATTCTCAGGAGGCTTGTATTAAGTGTCCTTTACCTGGAATACACTCTTCAGTTCTTATTGGCAGTGTTCATTCATGGGAAAGATAGAAAGGTGAATTGGTGTGCATATCTATTTTACTAGGAGCTTAGAAAATCTTGTTTTTCCTTATCTCACTCTTATTTCCTCTCTCTCCTGGGCTTTAATTTGATTTGCTTTATTTTTTTTACATTGTCATTACAGTATTGTTGTTGAAAGCTATTGTTCTCTTGCTTAAAAGAAGCTTTGAAAAGCTAGGATACTATTTTCAGAATAAACTTCCAAAGAAAATAACTTCTTGTGTCTTAAATAGTTCGTACTTTCCATCATCTTGCTCAATCTGGATGATGAGCCTTAATTTTCAGGAACCAGTGTGGGGAAGCTAATGGGATAATATACAGAGGGAACCTTTTTCTATCTACCATATTTAAACATTGAGATTGCAATTCCCATTTCATTCCAGCCAGATAGTATCACTTAACTTTTTGTAACACTCCTACAATATACTCCTTAACTTGGCTCCTTCTATCTAGCTAGTACAACACAACTGGAGGTTGCCAGTGGGGAATAGCTGAAAAGTACCATGACTGTGTGTTATAACATAAAAATAGAACCTGGACTTGAGAGAGTGAAAAGGGAGAGCATGCAAATTTGTTATAATCTAAGGGTGTTTGTTTTCCTTCCTGAAGGTTTTAAGTTCTCCTAACAGGTGCTAATTTGATTTTCCTATGGAGATTAGTCCATAATAGAAGCAACTGTGGGCAGAGAAAGAAAGCAATTAGGGTACAAGGGCATGCCTGAACTTCTCTTCTGTGGTCTTCTAGTTTGCAGCTATGTCCATCAGTCATTTTAAGCCCTAGATTTAGCCTTCTAAGCTTGCTTGGGGAAAGTGGTCTGCCCTGGAGGGAGAACTGTGATTGCAAACGTCATGGGAAAAAAAATAAGAGGCTAGGCAGGCAGATGATTCATACTAATGGGAAGATGTCATCAACTTCAGCAGTCTCTGCTGCAGGAGATGAAATTAATAGAGCCAGAAACTTAAAGTGAATGCTGTTGTCATGCCATTAAAGTGTCAAGGCAACAAGAAAATCTTGCCTCAGCTAACTATATAAAAAGGTTTAGAACGTCAAACTAATATTTGTACTTATTTGCAGCCAATTTGAAGTTTGAAGTGCCGTTGACTCTTATATGAGATTTTTGCTGCCATATATTTTTAGATGTCTCAGCTGATTCATTGCAAGCTTAATTTTTCTTGAACATCCTGGGCCAGTTTCTTTGATGCAGTAATTTTACTTTACAAAATCTACATCAGACAATTCTGTGATCCAACAATTTTAACCTTTTTATTAGCTAAAACAGCAGTAACAACAGATGTCCCACAGAATCTGACATTTTCTTTTTCATATACTCATCAATCATATGTGTCCAGTGCAATAATGCCAAATAGACCATCAGTTAAAGTATTTTATGATTACTAAATGCTCTTGATAACATGTTCATGTTGTGTTATCTTTAGACCTGTTAAGTCTCAGTTGATTAAAGATTGTTGGATTAAAAAAAAACAATTTATTGGAACTGCTTGTTTTATTCAAACATTTTCATAACAAACTACTTAGGATAATATTTCTCTTGGCCAGAATTTTAGGAGGAGAGTATCATGTTGTTAGCAACTGTATTTAACTTTTTATTTTTCTTATGACCATGGAAAAATATACAAGTGCTTATATTTTCATGTGATCATTGTAAGGAAACATATCTTATAGAAGCAGTTGTAATTTTGAATTTTGATATTTTAAAATTATATTAAATGTCCATAACTTTAGCTGTGTTTTATTTAGCATAATTGACCACTTTTTCTACTGAGCTGTCAATTATCTAACTTAGCAATTGGTTAAATAGCTGATCTCCAACATATAGTATGTGATGCTCTTTATCTCCAATACAGTGTCTAAAAAGCTTCATCTACTAAAGTCCCAGTAAAGAACAATTTGAGTGAATAGAAGTGAAGGGGTATGGGGCAGTGGTGGTGTTCAATTTTTTTTACTACTGGTTCTGTCAGTGTGGCTTGGTGGGCGTGACTATGCTGTCAGGCAATCAGAGGTGGTATTTGCCAATGTTGGCCAATCATAGGTGGTATTTGCTAGTTCTCTGAATCAATCAAAATTATTGCTACCGGTTCTCCGGGACCTGTTGGAACTGGCTGAATACCACCTCTGGTATGGGGAGAGAAAGGAGGAGGAAGCAATTTGGGATAATTATTATAAAGGCATGCCGTATGAATAGTATATGCATTTTTCTCATTGTATGGTTATGCTACAACAGGATTTAACAACACACAAAGTATGAGAGCCAATGTTTCCATTGTAGTGTAAAATCATCTTCCCAAATGAAGCAAACATTATTTAAAAATAACAGAAATGTCATAAGGATTTGTTGATCTTATTGGGTAAAGAAATACAAGCATTTATGGAAATCATAATAGAACAACCTATTGAATTAAAACCCGAAACATTTCTATTAGGAATGTTACTAGGAAATTTAAGGCGAGAGATAACATACCTAGTTTGACCTATATTAACAGCAGCGAGGATAAGCTATGCCCAACTATGGAAGATGGGCGTAGATTCCACCAGAATCTCAAAGAATAAGCAAAATATTACATTGTGCAGAAATGGACAGATTATCATTAAAAATAAAGGGGAAAGAAGATTCAAACTATTACAAAACGTGGGAGAGGTTTTATAATTGGCTAAGAGGAAAATATGGAGATCAGGGATCTACAAGGTTAAGAACTATTGAAAGCATATTACAAGAGGGAAAAGGACAATGTTAATAAAGCATAAATATATGCAAATGGAACATATATTTATATGTAAAAAAAGATAAATGTATTATGGTTACAGAAAAATATTAAGCATTCACCAAAAGCTTGCAATCTTGGCTGTAAAGATGGGATTTTATACGTTCTTTTTCTTTGTTTTCTTCTGTTGTTCGGTTTCATTCCTTCTTTTTTTCTGTTTCTTTATTTTTGTATTTTAAACAAACAATAAAGTTCATTTTTTATTTTTTAAAAAAGAATGAAACAATGAAAAACAATGCCCTCTTCCAGTTTCTGCTCTCCTTGCTTCACAGCTCTTCAGTCAAGGGATGATAGGATCAGAAAATAAGGCAGACCTAAGGACAGAAAAATGGGATCAATAGTCAGCAGAACCCAGCTGCATTGTGGGGGCCAGGCCAATCATCATCATCATCATCATCATCATCATCATCATCATCATCATCATCATGTTTCCCATATACAGATCTGAACAGAATTTCACTGTAAAATGCTATTTGGTTACTAACTTTGTCAATGGAAATGCACATCACAAGGAAAACTGTTTGTTTTTACATGCCATGTGCTAAGAACGTTTACTCATTACCAATCTAAACAACATGAGCTAATGGAGGGCCTTGTGAAAATAAGAAAACATGCTTGTTTGAAGAGCTGTCATATATTCCTGTTATGAAAATATTTAAATGTCAAAAATCCTCTACGTTTCCCCTTTGATTCTGTAGTTCTTCCATGTACATTAAATTCAGCCAAGGAAACCATTTTTGATATCCCCTGTGGATGGCATGACATGACGCGAGCACTTTTTCCATCCGGTATCATGGTCCTTGCACATTTAAACAACATAATTGGACACACAACAGCCCCTTTTATGGAGACTGATTGAAAGTAATGATCCCAATTGCAAATGTAATGATCTGTGAAAGAGACCAAAACTGTGATAAATGAAAGAATTCGAAGAACTTATTTTTCTCCCCCAAGGAGTATATGTTTGTAGTGAAAAAGGTTAAATCAACAGAAGCACAAGACAGCACATAGGACATTCCAGATGTGACTTGACTGCAAGGCCAAGGCTCTCCTTCAGAAAGAATGAAAAATGTATTGTGTTTGTGCTCTGATGACCCCCCTGGGACTTTCTCTATTTTACCAACAGAATAACCCTGTAAACTTAGATTTAGTGAATTTAATTGGGGAAGGTCTCCCAATGAGTTTCATGGCTAAATGCATATGGAAAATAAACTTTCTTAGACATAGATTAATATTGCAATGTGCTGGTTCACCAAAGTAAAATGAGAAAGTGGGGGAGGGAGAAAGGAAGGAAGGAAGGAAGGAAGGAAGGAAGGAAGGAAGGAAGGAAGGAAGGAAGGAAGGAAGATTTACCCTATTATATCTGCAACTTCTTTTGTGTTGCATCATATGTACTTCTAGTTCCTTACTATCTAGGACTATGAAAGGGCTGCATCTCAGAGATAGCACATGTACTGTGCATGAAGAAGTTTTGAGGTTTATCACAAGGATTTCTCTGGAAAATGGGAAAATCTTCTATAAAAAGTTCTGGACAACAGCTGTCTGTTAATTTTACCAGCAGAAGAGTGTCCTCTTATGTTCTAAAAATCCATCCAATTTTTTTTCCAATTTTATTCTTTATATATCTGACTCTCTTGCCATATCCCCAAATTTCCTCAAAGTACTTTTGGCTCAGATCTTTCCAGAAGTAGTACTTCAAAGTGCACAGGTTGCGTAGTAGGAAATGAAAATCTCACCCAGGAAGATGTGTATTAGAAATGAAGGAGAAAGCAAGAGGCAAGGCTCTTTGGTGGGTTTCACAAAGCCTGTGGTCCTTGGCCAAAAGAATCTGAAAGCTTATTGTATGGTTTGGTCTGCGGGAGGTGGGAGGGGAGGAGTGTGGGTGTAAGAGAATGGCAGAATACTGCACACCGTATTGTGCTTTCCTGCAGAATCTGCAGCTGTTGAGCTTGGCTGATTTTAATTCTTCAGAGGTCAAGATTCCTGGACCTACTGCAATGATGTGTATGACTTCCTTATACTATAAAAAGGACATGTTTATTTTTTTTCAAGTCTCCCAAGTGTTCCTGCAGTGAAACTAAAGGCAGTGGAATTTAAAAGACTCAGCATGATGTGTGATAGAATGATGAATATCATTTATCAAGCCAAGTTGGGCTGTAATTTTGTACTCGGGGATCAGAAATAAGTCTACTGCATTCAATGGGACTTATACCTCCACTGAAAAAAAACCCCTCAGTGTTATAGTGAGGTTATTAATTAAAACACCAATACCAATATGAAATCAACAGTAGCAGAGCAATTCTGTGTGTATCTACTCCAAAGCAAGGCTGACTATAATCAGTGGAATTTAGTCCCAGGTGAGTATATTCAGAAGATATAAAACAATATTAGACATTCATATCTCTGAGTATTTTAAAATATTGATGATTTCTTTCTGACATAAATGAATATGATGAAAACATTTCTTCTTCTTCCCAATATATCACATCAAGTAATGATTCTTAGAGAGAGGAAATTATTTAGCATCAGTGCAGCTCAAAATAAAGATAAGGAATTTATAGCCCTCTCTTAAGATTGTAAAATATGTAAACTAAGGAGACCAGTTAATCTTTAATTTTAGTCTCCTACTTATTTCACTGTTTTGGCAAACAGAATGATCCACAAACCCTGCTTTAGCCTACTATGTCAACTTATTCACTGTCATAAATCACACTGTTTTAAATACAAGCTGAAATGGGGAAGCTGTTTTTTTGGGAAAGGTAAACATCTAAAGACTAAGACTTATTGACATGACTGCAGAATTTGCTACATGGAGCTACATGGAGGACTTTAGTAGAGGGCACTTAGCAATGGACCTGGTCTATGTAATTGGGCAATCATTTTTGTTTGGCAAAGAAATGATCATGTACCCATCCGTTCTATGGTCAACATTAAGACATGCTTGGATTCTCAGGTCAGGAAATAGGACAAATGGAGAAGAGATCTGGTTTTGGTTTAGAAATCGCTAGCTACAATTGCTAAGCACATATAAGACCAACTTGAGATGAATATAGTTGAGAGACACAGTATAGGTATTAAAAAAAACTATGGATGAGATGAACAATGTACACTTTTACAATCTTAGAAGTTAGAGAGGTTCATAGAAATGATAAGGTAACACTTGGGATCGTAAAATAAATACTTTATGGAATTTCTTACTGTATAGTTTTGTGATGGTCATCACTCTGACAGCTTTAGAATGGCAGTGGATTGAGTGCTGAGTGCTGCAGTCATAAAACAAATGTCATGGTAGCTAAATGTCTATGGAGATTCTCAGTCATCCAGATCACGTTGTCCCAAAGGTGCTGTTGTGGCTCAGGCCCCTGAGCGTGCCTACCCTTGGATGAGGACTCCGAGGATGATGGAGAGGAACTGGAAAAGCCTCCCTCTCCAGGACCCTCCTCTGTGGCAAGGCCTCCTTCTCCATCAGAAGGCCGACAAGAACAGCCTGTTATCAGCCAAGCTGGGAGTGAGCCAGAACAGCAGGTGGAGAGTAATAACAGCAGGGAGGAATCATGGCTAGATCCGAGGGAAAGATGTAGGGCTAAATATTTGCAACAATGTAGTAGTAGTAGTAGTAGGGAATGGGAGTAGCTGAGTCACTGATTGGGCCACACGCTACAAGGTACAAAAAGGGGTGTGGCTGCTCTAAGAATTCTGTGACAAACAATAGCAAAACTTTGGTCACGTTTCTGGACTTCTTTGGCTCTGAAACTCTGTTGGATTGTTAAAACCTGGTTTAGAATCTCTCGGCTTGGACACGTTTGGCTTTCAGCATCTGACTATCCTTTTGCAAATCTGTTTGTGTTTTTGGATTTTACCTTTGGACTAACTGGATAATTGCCTGGACTTATCTCATTTCCATGGACATACGACGTAATGAGACTTTGATTGACTGTTGTGCGTAACTGCCAAGTCCTTTTCAAAAAAGGGCAATTACTAAAAGCTAGAGTGTTAACTCTTTCATAGTGTTGTCGATTTGTTCATCTGCTCTTGCTGGAGGGGGGGAACAGAATAAGAGGTATGAATAGTAATCATTAAAAAAAGTGGTTTTGGCCTGCCGTTCAAAAGTTATGACATACTAATTTTTTAAATTTTCATTAAAAATCACTTTGTCCATACATATTAAACTGTCATTTTATCAGGAACCAGAGGAGATACAGACCTGGGCAATGTGTCATTTGTAAGCTCTTTTGTTGGGCTTTAATTTGGTATGTGGCATGATGAAACTTAGAATTAAACAAATTTTCTTTAAAAAATTTAAATTTTTCAAAAAATGCAAGTTTATGTTCTTCACATGGATACCTGTTAATGTTAAAAAGAGAATAACTCTTCCCCCAAGTTTGGAAGTTCATTAAAAGGACGCAGTCACAGTTTTAACCTAGAAGTATAGAAGATATTTGATATATTAAAACAATGACATTCAGAAAGGCACCTGCATTAGACATTTCCATTGATGTTATTAAAAATATAAGGCAAGTTTGACTGTTCTTGGAGATGAATCGTGACTGTTTTAATAAAAGGACATTGCTTTTATTGTGTAATGAGACCTAAATGAGTTCCCCATTGGGGAAGAGAGGCGAGATATAAATCAAATAAATAAATAAATAAATAATACTATATGGAAAGCAGAAAGGATCCAATATACTGTTAAATGTCGATGCTAAGATTTTGACAACCACTTTGGCATGAATATTACCATCATTAATTCATACAGCACAATGTACTTTTATGAAAGGATACCAATCCTCTAATAATATAGATTATTGGTAGTTATATCAGCAATTTATTCTCATAATAATGTAGCAGCCATATTAGCTTAATTTAGATGCAAAAGAAAAGCCTTCAAAATGGGGCAACTTGAATTCTTGATTCAAAAGGAATATCTACCCTGTTTCTCAGAAAACATGACCCATCCCAATAATAAGACCAACCCCAATTTTTTGGGCCTAATATTACCCCTACCTCAAAAATAAGCCCAGGGATTTTTGCGGCCTTTATGTGATGCCTGCAGGATCCCTGGCTTCTGAGTCTGACGGTGCGTTCTTCTCCTCCCTCAACAAAAGTAAGACCCTCCTCGAAAATAAGTTCAAGTACTTATTGTCAAGTCTAAAAAAAAATAAGACTCGGTCTTATTGCTAGAGAAACACGGGTAGTATATATTGGATAAAAATGAATTTGTCTAATCCTTTTGCTTGAATAGTTATTAATGGAATCATTTGCAGTGTAATTAAAAAGAGACATGACTTGTTAAGGATGCCTATTAGCATCTTCAGTATTTAGTTTGATGCTGTAAACATAGGTGTATAACTTTCATGGTATTTAGGAGGAGGAATTGCGTATAGTTCATTGTTCTACGGAGATATCATGGTCTTTTTCAATGATTATCAAAAGCTCATCAAATTTGAGGGAATGGTATGACACTGGTAAATAGTTATACAATAAACTGAAATAAATCTAATATTTCCAAATTTGTAATATGCTAATTATATAGCATACAGAGGATTAGGATTTATTTATAGTAAAAATGAATATAGCTTCAACGTTGATACATACTTTGAAATTATTGATTTGTTGATTTTGCTTATGTATTTTTTAAAAACTAAGAAGTTGGTGTGTTTCTCCTTGGTTAGGCATTGATATTTTGATGAACCAGATTCTTGGGATGAAGATGTTGAATTATATTTCCCCTAATTTAGAATTTGTCTATTTATGAAGACCATAGGAAAAACCATGTATGTATTATTATAATATATGATTATGCATTCCTGGAAGGATTTTTTTTTATTCCAGGTTAGGTTGCTTCATTAAATTGGTCAATTCTCAGCCTTTATATCTATGGAAAAGAAATATTAGATAATTAGGTTCAATATAGCTAGGTTCAGTTTTTTAAAAAATTGACTTGCAATTGACATAAAGAAGAAATTTCTACTCTTATAATAGAAACGTAGTCTTAATTCTATTCTTAATTCTAATTCTATTTCTTTTTTATTTATTTTTCCACTTTTCTTCTTAAACTAATTCATACTTGAAATATATTAGCTTTTGACTTGATTAGATTGTATTCATTGGTTTTATTTGATTCTATCACTTAAAACAATCAATATAATAATTTGTAAAACTACGGAAAATATTTTTTGCTATCCATTACTATCAATGCAACTTATATCTTCTCAGAAGTAAGTCATTCCTTTCCTCTGCTTCCTTTTCTTTCCTCAAATTTTGAATATTAAGGAGTAAATCATAAAGCACTATGTATTTTTATTATAATAATTTCAGAAAAGACAAGTAGTTTAAAATCTAAATATTATCAGCCTGGTTACTGCTTGGATGGAAAATCTTCAGAATTCTTATCAGAGCTGAATTCAAAAATATACTGTATACCAAGGCAATAGCAAAACAATTCTTATTATCAACAGAGTTGTAGAAGAAAGACAGCAAGTCATCAGGGCTCAAACTCAACTTGAACAAGAGTTTATCTTTTATATCAATAAACTTTAATTTGCAATTCTTTGTTGGGAAAAGCTGCATTGGTTGAAATTTTTGCCTATGAAAACTTTTTATGAGAACAAGTGTACATCATGTGGTATTGTAGGATTTTCAGGTACTGTTATATTCTAAAACATGTAGCTAAGTAGATTAGTACGAAACAGATAAAAATACCAATTGTGATGAATTTAATAATCCCTTGTTTTCTAAAAGCAGGGTGGAGGCAGAATTTTATATGACTAAAATTAAACTATATTGCTCACAGCTGTTTGTTTCATCGGCTTCTGGATGTTAAATACCTAGAATTGCTTCATAACTCTTGGTATCTTGATTTAACTTACTGTACAGAACTGCTTTACCCAAATAGACCTAATATATGTATACAGTATTTCATAGGTAGCGGAAAATACTCATTTACATGGATTATGAGTTCTTGTAGAATCCTATCCAGAATCAATTTGCTTCTTTTATTACATAATCAACATATTGAGCCTGTTTTTCTTCTATTTTAATAAAATACATTTTTTCTCCTCTTAATTTCTTCATTTTTCTCCCACCTTTTCAAAATTCCCTAGAATTATTTGTCCTTTTTTGCCTTAATGAAGATCATGCAAGTTCATTGCAGTTGTTTTTATTTGCAGACCATTTATACGGTACGAGATGCCAAGACTGTTGCAACCTGCTCATCTTCCCCTTAGCTTCCTGGGATGTTTACAAACTTGGTTGGTGAGGCTTCATCTCTTGGACAGATCACTGAATCCACCACCACCCAGAGAAATCCTGAGGTCTCTGTTGCATCACTATCAGCACCAAGGAGATCGTCCATTTCGTAATTCAGAAATTCTGTAAACCTCTTAACCAAATAACAAAGTTGGAAGGGACCTTTGGGGTCTTCTAGTCCAACCTCCTGCTCAAGCAGGAGACTATCATTTCAGACAAATGGCTGTCCAATATCTTCTTAAAAAACTCCAGTGATGGAGCACCCACAACTTCTGGACGCAAGCACTTCCACTGATAAATTATTCTCATTGTCAGGAAATTTCTCCTTAGTTCTAGGTTGCTTCTCTCCTTGATTAGTTTCCACCATTGCTTCTTGTCGTGCCTTCAAGTGCTTTGGAGAATAGGTTAGTCCCCTTCCCCTTTTGGCAGTCCCTCAAATATTGGAACAGTGCTGTCATGTCACCCCTAGCCCTTCTTTTCACTAGACTAGACATACCCAATTCCTGGAACCATTCTTTGTATGTTTTAGCTTCCAGACCCTTAATAATCTTTGTTGCTCTTTTATGCACCCTTTCCAGAATCTCAACATCTTTTTTATATTATGGTGATCAAAACTGGATGCAGTATTCCAAGCGTTGTCTTACCAAGTCATTATAAAGTGGAACTAATGCTTCACATGATCTTATTTATTTATTTATTTATTTATTTAATTTATATCCCGCCTCTCTTCCCCCAATGGGGAACTCGAGGCGGCGTAC
>JANHGC010007583.1:220419-235811 GCA_027560395.1 Boaedon fuliginosus
CCGGCCAACCCATTTCCACAATATGTTGCCCCCCCCCCCCCAAAAAAAAAACCCCCCAACACTCCTGGCAGGGATTTGTCTATGCAATTATCAGGAGTCAGCCTTGACATGAACTCACAAAAAACAACAACCACAAATATACACAACTTTTTTAATGTATGTATTTTGTTGGTGAATATCATAACTAGAGGTTATAACTACCACAACAATATAACAGTGCTAATATATTCAGAAAAGAATATACAGAACAATGATAAAATGAGTGACATTTGTAGAAACTAAAATATATCCATAAAGTGTTAGTGTAGAACTTGCCCAATACTTTAAGATATTAAATCTAGTGATACACCTAATATGAAAGCTAAACCATTTTTAAATCTATTTTTGAGAGTTATAATTACTGAAAAAACTGAAAAACTATGGATATGCAATCTGCAATTTCTGGAAGAAAGGGGGCATTTAAATCTTATTTAAAAGGGAGCCGTTTAATAAACTGGACCTTTGAAAGCACTGCATGTGTGTAAGAAAACCTGGAGAATAGATTTTGGAGACAAATTAGGATTCAGCCAATGTATCTTTTCATCACCTTTAGGTTGATGGTCAAGACATTTTTACTCCATCATAGGTTCCAGAATATTTTATATCTTTTTTTTTTGTAATGCTCTGAAGTGGTACCTTGATTTTAATTTTGCAAACTATGCTGTACATCCATTTTAGGGTGTAAGGTAGTAATTATTCTTCCATGATTCATTATGACTGAAAACAATAAAAATATTTACTGATATTTTTGCATACTTGGTGCCTTGCTATGAAAATATTCAGAGAAAATCTCTTATCCATAAATAAAGTTTTTCTCTTTTAAAATTATGACAAATCAACACTGATGACAAAAGCAAGAGCACAAAATTGATTATTAAATTATGGGAGATGTGATGGTTTAGCTCCTGGGTATGATTTGGTTTTTAAACAAAGAATCCCAGAGCTTCTCTGTGTATTATCCCTTACCTTTAATTTTTCTGCGTCTTCATTCATCTGCCTTCCAGATGAGTTTCAAAAGTACACAGCACAGAGCGATTGTATCTCCAGTTAATTCAGCCTCGACAGACACAGGAACTGCCACAGAAGCCTGCTATGTTTCTTAGCCCGTTGCTCTAGACATACATGTCATTTGAATGATGCACCTAGAAACAATATATACTCTAGGGGTATATGTCGGCTTTGGACAAATCCCAAATTCTGAGCCAAAGCAGATCACTTCAGAAAGATATGTGGAACATTGAAGCTTTGGTGTTCCTGGATTTTTGAATGTGCCTTCAAATGTGGAAGCAAAGGGAGATGCTGAGATTACTACATTTTCTCCAAGTTTTCCATATGGGATAGTCCTGACAGAGAGTCAGTGTAAATCAGGAAAGAAAGACAGGTTCTTCCAGATATGTGTTTCTGCTTCTATCTCAAATTAATTCCATGGCATAGTGTGTACTGCCAGTCACTGCAGCATTTGTATGCATCATAACAATTTACAGCTTGATTCCTCCTTTGTAACTGGAATCTCAATTAGATCAACCTGACATATTATTTCCAAGTCTTCTCTCCTTCCCTTTGCAGATCACTAAAACAGTTTCTGGACTCATAAGAGCCCAGATGAACCGATAAAACTGACAAGGGGTTAATCTAAGCAAGAGGTCACAAGCACTAAGAGCAATAGAGGGTTAGGAGGAGAAGGGACCCTTGATATCCCATGCTACATGCTTTCCACAACTTTGAAACTCCCTGCATCCTCATCCTAAGTCTTTCTTCTATACCAACAACTTATCAGGCTGGCTATTTTTAAAAGCAGGTTTAGCATTGTTTCAAAAGATGATTTCCATGTTTAATTGTGCAGTGTGCAGTTAGGAGGTCCTCCCGGACATTACTTCTGCTCAAAGAGTAGGTGTCAACCATAGCTTGGAGGACCTTTTCATTTGCAGTGGTTTCTGAATTGAGTAGTTGGTTTAGGGTGGATTGGAGTGAGAACATTATTTTCACATAAGATTGTTGGCCAATGAGCTGTATTAGCTGCCAATGACATTCCTGACATAGTTGAAGGTGCTGATTATCACCGCAACATGGCATAGGGCCTGGCTCTTTGTGGGATCATCTCCAATGGTTTTGCTCTCTCCTAGGACTTTGATCTGGGTCTTCTCTATTAAGCAATGTTACCTTGATGGACCCAGGAGTTGTGCCTTCTTTGTCCTGTTCTGTAGACAGTATCTGCCAGACATTGGATGATCTTACGCTTCCATAAGGGACTTAAAATTCAAAACAGGCATTTGAGCCAGGATGTTACTAACCTTTGTTTGTTGTTTGCATGACTGAAGTATTGTTACAAATGGGAAAGATTTTCTCTCTCGTTCCTATACTTCGATTATTTGAATTATAGTAGATTGTTTTATTTAGTTGGTTTTTCAACTTTTATAGGCTGTAAGAGTCATTGTTTAGATGGGCAGCAATAAAAAGAATCCACCATTGCTTTCCTGGATTTGTCTCCCATTAAATCTGTACAGACAGCCCCAGTTGCAGGCCTTGTTACTAAGCAGTTACTAAGCTTGATAGTCAGGACAGTATGTTGTTATTGCTATTTGAATTTATTTGTTGCGGACTCAAGGATGTGAGGAATTCATATTAACTTGGCTACAGGGAAGAGTCCTTTAATCATGTTAAGAATTTCAAATGTTCAGATTTCATTACCAGCCTTTGTGCACCTAACTCTTATTAGATACAAAGATTTATCCAAACAATGATAGGAACTAGACATCCTCTGTGGATATAAGCACATTTTTTTGTCATTACTTGACATTGAACTTGATAGTCACAATGACCATGCTCCAATCATTTAAAAAGGCACCTCCCACTTAAACAGTGAGAGGTCACTGCAATAAGAAAAACTGTGTGTTCTATCAACAGTTGGAGAGTGATTTAAATTATTATGAAGAGATGGAATGAAATCCTAAGATAAAGGTATGTCAGGATGGTATAATTTCTAACTAACCTTTTGAGATCATTGCTCAATCACTTAAATTATGAATCTCAAGTGTATGGGAAGTAATTGAACAGCACTGTTGTCAATGGCTTTGAAACAGCCTAATCACATGTAGGAGTAGGTAGGAGATGAAAAACAATTTAGGGAATGGCTTTTAGAGAGGGGACAAGAAAGGGATAAGCCTTTGCCCTTTACACCAGATCCCCAGTATTCAAGGATGCTTTTCATAACTGTTACAGGGCCACCCCTTGGGCAGGCAGTTTCAACCATGTTTTTATCTTACTATGTCAATATTTGGTCCTATACTGTATGTCAGATATGTTAGATGGATAGGATAGCTGATACGGAAGGAGTAAAAAAATGGAAATGATGAAGTTTAGCTTAGTGGTCAATACATTTAAATAAATTAAAAAATAAAAATTTATGCAGTGCTTGTTACTGCACTGACTACGAATAGTTCCTAGTAGAGTCAGGTATCTTCTTAAAGACTCTGCTCCATTGCTTTATTTTTGTTTTACTTTATTTAAATTTTTTATTAAAGATTTTAATTGTAATAGCATACCTAATATAAATTAAACAAAGAAAAAAGAGCATAGTAAAAAGAATAAAAAAGCAAGAAAAAAGAAAGAATATAATAAAGTAAAAAAGAAATAAAGCTTATACAACCTTCAATACTTATAGACAATTTAATAGCTTTTCTGGTTACAAATATCCCATCCCTTTTCTATCAGCAAATCCACAAAGTTGTTTATCTTTGTTATGACTTACTATAACCCAGTAGCCAAAACAATTCAAATTCCTATGAGAAGCTATTTAGTTTTTATAGATCATTCCAAAATTAAAAAGTCAATATATAAAATTTAACCGAACCCGTAATCCATTTATAACTTTTTTAGGATCAAAATCTTGTTTAGTTTTTGGCTGTTTATTTCAATTCTTTAAGTTTCTAAGCTTATAATTAATTCTTTTAAATTCAAAATTGGTGCTAAACTCACCCACTTATTGATCTGAAAGTCTCCAACTGCTTTAAGATGATTAATAGACAATTTCAGAAAATTGTCTATTTCAGATTAAAAACTGACACTTTTAAACTTAGTTTCAGTGACAGTTGCAACCAAGAGACCCTGTTCCATTAGTAAATAGCCCTCACTGTTTGGAAATTTCTCTGAGAATGAGGAATAGGAATCCACACTGTATATTGGTCATTAACACGATCGAGCAGGTCTAGAGGTATTTCACAAGAAGAGGACTTCACTCCTCTACCCAAAATAGAATCCCTTACACCACCAGGCTTCAAATTCAAGGCTTGGACAATCTGGAACTGTGCCACCTGCGGTCCGATACTGGAATCAATACTAGGGGTAATTAGCTCAGTCCCATTGGCAGTTGCTCTGGATTGTTTCAGATTTAGCCCTTTTATGTATAGGTAGACCTTGACTTACAACAGTTCATTTAGTGACCATTCAAAGTTACAACGACACTGAAAAAAGTGACTTATGATCACTGTTCACACCTACAACTGTTGTAGCGCCTTCATAGTCATGTGATCAAAGTTCAGATGCTTGGCAACTGGCTCGTATTAATGACTATTGCCATGTCTTGGGGTCATGTGATCCCCTTTTGCGAACTTCTGACAAGCAAAGTCATTGGGAAAGCCAGATTCACTTAACAGCAATTTGACTAATTTAACAACTACAGTGATTCCCTTAACAACTGTGGTAAGGTCGTAAAATGGGGTAAAATCACTTAACAAACATTTCACATAGCAGCAGAAATATTGGGCCCAATTGTGGTCATATGTTGGGCACTACCTGTACGCACCTGCAGCAGAATAGATAAGGAGAGCAGGACACCAGGTGATCCCCCTTTTATTCTGTTCAGTGAAAGAAACAATTTGGTAGAGGGGAATGATATACCCAACATAATTATTGCATTAAATACTTGATTACTATATGCTCCTGCTTGTGTGGATAAACATTATTGACAGGGCATTAAAGCATTTAAATTAATGTCAATATAAATTTAATGTTAATTAATAAAATAAATTTTGCAATTTGTCCAATTTAGTCTGAATTATTATTGTTGCAAATTTCTTCCCATTTAGTCCTAAAATTTAAAAAGTATATTAATAAGGAAAACAGCATTACAGTCAGATGATGTTCTGAAAAATCCATAGGAGTAGTTTGTTAATAAAATGGCATAAATTACAATGAAAACAGTATTAAAATTAATTGCATCATGATTTGAACTAATTCCAAAATAGTGATTAAAATCATTGTTCTGCATCTTAAAGTTCACATTTGGATCTCAGGTGTAGATTGTATGTCTCAGCCATTACTTCTCTGAACTCAGTCTCCTTCCCCAATTTTAAATCTTTGGACTGTGTGCGCAATATTTAAAAAACCAAGTAGTACTACTACTGTTGCTGCTGCTGCCAACTCCACTACTACTACTGTACTACTACTGTGCTACTATTAGTATTACTAAACCATTTGAGAAAAATGTAATCTTAAAGATCTTTATTGGTGAAATCATATGAGTTCTTTTCTTAATAAAGACTTATAAAAAGAAAGGGTGAACACCGACTACCTATCTCTGTATTGTTAGTTTTTGCAGAGTTATTTGGCTTTGATGTGATCATGTCCTGTTGCCATTCCAGAACAATGTTTTCACTTGCAGCAATAGTCCAACAATAGTCCAACTTTGTCAAAGCCTGTGAGAATTGCTCTACTCTGAACTCCAACTACAGGAGTGTCCTTTGTGGAGAACATACTCCTGCTGACTGATGCCACTCTAGTTCAAAGATCAAGAGACAAGACAGCAGGGATCTAGGTTACAGGCTGAGCATACAGAAAACCCAATGCCTAAACTTCCAGTCAGGGTCAAATTTGCATTCCTCTCTAAATTATTTCTACCTTTCCTCATAAACATTAGCCCGGAATATGTTATGCTGATCTGTGTGCTTTTTCATATTGGATGATATGCAAGTATTCATCCTATTCATAACTGACATGAATGAATGAGTCCTTGAAGTTCTATTTGAAGGCACATAAAGACCCACACAAAGACAAACACTTCCAATGTGTGCAATTGATGCAAGTCAATTTTTCTGTGACAATTTGACAGATAGAACCAGCTACACAGTTTCATGGTATCAGCACCGAAAGTGTCTGCTGTAAGATGTATCTTTAGTTGCATGCAGGTGAGTACCTGTGGCCCTCCAGATGTTATCAAATTATAATTCTTAGCATGCCTCAGTACTGACATTGCTGGCTATGCCTACTGGGAGTTGACATTCAGCAACATCTGGAGAGTTGCAGGTTGCCCACCCCTGAGAATGACCCTGTTGCCGATTGCAAAGCACAACCAATCAAATTCCAGGCATCTTGATTAAAAACCACTTTCCAGAAGTTCTTCTTCAGCCTAATCTGTTTCAAATAAGGAAGATAAAACAAACAACTCTTTATAAATATATTGCAAAAGAGCAATCATTTGCTGAACTCGCTATTGTAAGCTTGGCGGTTGTCTGTCAGTGGCAATTTCTGTTCTTCTCCTAACAGGCTGCTGCTCTTTATTTGGAAAACCCACCCAGTGTGATCCTCTGGGACACTTGTCAGAAACCATATGTACCCTATTCCACCCCACCCCACCCCTACCTCCCAAATTTCTTCAGTGACAAGGGAATTCTTTTAGCAGATAGGGCTGACAGCCAGTATTCCTGAATTCCTCTAATCCTGGCTATGCTAGCTACTCCCTGTGTGGCCTTGGAAAAGGCACTGAACTGTTCCTCGGAGCGTTTGCCGGAAAGAGGTGAACAAGCGATCTCCAGAGACCATAGGCAGGGTTGGGAGTGCCTTCCAGCAAACAGAACTGGAACAGAATTCCTTCCCTGTACATTTGAACCATGGCGTGGTAGGGCTGAAAGGTAGACAAAAGATTATCTAGATGTAGCTTATAGAAAGTTGAAAACAACCAACTAACTATGGCCTGAGAGCCATGTTTGGTCATCTCATCACCAACCACATGCTGCACAACCTTTGAAGATAATCTTTTGGTTTTTTTTGAAGAGCTGTCCCTTTCAATATATATTACCAAGAAGGAGCCTACGCTTATTGCTGAACTACAATACTCTGAGAAACAGGAAGCATCATCTTCAGCATAATAATAATAATAACAATAACAATAATAATACAATAATAAAAGGAAATGCAGCATTAAGGATCATGAAAGAAGATACAAGCTTGGTTAAAAGGACTTAAGTGGTAGGATTGTGATTTTCAGTCTGGTATGTGTGTAGTTGGCTCTCTCCCAGTAAGGTTCTGATCTTTGAACTCTGTTTCTTTACCTTAAAATGTAGGAGTGGGAAGCCGGTGGATTTTCATATGTATTCCTGACCTACTCTTCTCAGGAACTTCAGTCATCAAGTGCAATTGTGAGGGAGGGAAGGAATTCAGCAAGAAGTGGAGGGTCACAGTTTGCCCTCTCCTCAAATCAAAGATTATCCTCTAAAAACCCTTCAAATAAGACACAGTCACATGCATATATTGTTAGCACAGAGCTGTAGAAGAGACTTCAATAGTATCTTTCCAATGAATCGAACAGTTTTTTAATTCATAATATGAGATGAATTGGCACCATCTTGATACAAAAATTGAGGCATTTTCATTTGTAATAGCCTGCAGGTTACAGTGAAGTTTCTGATAAATTCTTTCCTTTGTACATTTCAGATTGGATTTTGAGATTATTAGTAAGCAAAGGATTGTTTCCAGACCTGAAATCCTGACCTCAATGTTTCCAGGATGTATAACTACATTGTGTTGTACATGGACAGGAACACCTTGGGGCAACAACTTAGGATCGCCAATGAGTGTCGCTTAGAATCGTGCTGCCTTTGATACAACAGATAATATTATAGCTGTTCTGAATTATAACTAGAAGCCACTAATAACCTTATCCTCCCTGAATTTGCTTAATACCTAATTAAGTTTTGCAGTCACTGTTGACTTCCACATTTACCAGACCCTGCTGAAGAACATGCTGTGTTCTGTTTCAAGAGTCATGTCTAACATCTGATTCTTCATTTATAAAGTCTCTCATCTGCTGTAACACTCTGACAATATGTCTTTCAGCTGGATTTTTGGAGTAAAAAAGAGCCCACGTCATTTTGCTTTGTTTATTACAATCTTTTCCTTACACACTCTGTAGTGTTCTGTTTTACTAGTCTAAGTTTACATGCTAAGGGCATCACAAGATTGGGAGGACAATATAAAATGGCTTTGTGTTAGTTTAAAATAATTCAGAAACGACCGTCTGAACACACTGATCTGGTTAAATCCACATTTGCAGCTCTCGTTTATGAGAAGGGGCCCGTAAATTGTCAATTTCAGTATTATGATCAGACCTGCCCTTTGATCTTCCCACCCTTACTGGATTCAATTGTATATGCACAAGAGCCCAAGAGCAGAAACATTCTGTTTGTTTAGGCAGCAAATGGGCAAATGATTTTACTTGTCAGTTTCTGTATGAGTACGTCTGCGGGTGTTTACACACACAGTATCCATATATATTCTCTGTCTCACACACACATGTAATACAAACACATGACTTTGATATGGAGCACAGGCAATTTGGCTTCTTCCCTGCCTCCCACCCACCTACCCCTTTCAATTTCACCCATCTCTCTGGTCTTTATTTCATTTTTAAGCTCTTTTATTTGAACATTCATAAACTTTGAGCCCTAAGCCAGGCTTAAAACCACATCAGGAACAGATTTTTTTTTAAAAAAGTCTCAAACAATGCCAAGCAGAATAGGCCTGTGTTAAGATGATGTACATTTGATAAACATGTGAACTTCCCAGGCAGATTGGCCCAAACAGGCGTTTTTGTAGCATTTTGCTTTTTATTTATAGATGTCTATTTTGCGGAGCAAAGAACAAGTTCGGTTTAGCTGCCTCTTTGGGTGGCCTAGCACAACTTTTACTTAGGCATTCAGTAGCCTGCAGGCATAATTGGTATGCATGCTGTTGTATCTGAGATAGCTTAATAAAGCATTACATATCTTACTGCTTCCATATTTTATTACTTAACCCAGTGCATGTGGTCAGCGAGTAATTTGAATCAGCTGTGTTTTTACTTTCTGTTTTAAGGCTGAAGTCTGAATTTCTCTGTGAATTCTTTGAAACGAACTAATACGATGCATGCAGCGATAAAGGGGGTTAATCAGAGACAGACTGTTAGTACAATATTGGATTGCCCCAGGTGTAGTTTATTTTCATATTATTGGTGGTTTTACCATGGAACGTCAGAAAAAAGAAGAAGCAACATTTCCCTCTAAGCGCCTGGAAGGAAAAGTGCAGATTCACTTCAGAATTAGGATTTGTTTCCCCCCTTAATAAGTACTACAACTCCCCTGCCCCTAATTAGATTAAGATGAATTAGCCCATGGATTCAATACCTTGTTATAACAGAACATTGATGCAATATTAAAGAAATGTGAATGAACTTTAAAAAGAAAGGTATTATGAAGAATTCAATTAAACCTGCTGAAATGCTGCTGCAAGGGTCTTTTCAGTGGATATTAAGGGAGTTAGTGCTACAAGAGGAGAACTCTAGTCAGCCAAAGTATATTTTGTATAATATTCTTTTCTGTGCTGGTAGAGATGGGGAGAGTTGTAAGGGATCTGTCCTCCAACTCCTCCCTCTATATTAACTGTCAACAATATGTTTTCTTCTTCTCTTCCTGAAGGTTTGGGTTAGGTTTCCTTGTTAAAAAAAGACTGGAATGATTGGCTCAAAGCAAAGCTGTATGTAAGATCAGCCAAATAAATTTTTCTGCCAGCTAGATTTCTTCTCAATTTAGTTAATTTGAACAGGAATTATTTATGAGAGAAAGGGGCTACCTAGCAGGAAAGAAAGTTGAGGCATTTTATAATAAGTTACTCAATGAATAATCAACTTCAACTAAAACTTTTAAAAACATAACGAGATTAAATGTTTTCTTTTTCTTGCAGCACACCCATACGTATACACAAGCACACAAATTCTTAGGGACTAAAGATATACTTAGGAACCAAGTTTCCTTCCAATTTGCTTAAGTAGGCAAATTTTATAAGAGTTTGATCTGTACCAGAAAAGCAAAATCATTGTAAAATCACAGGCTTTCAGCAAGATCAGTTTACATGTTAAACTAGAATTTAAAAATTTGCATAGCTTTCATGGAATAGCTTTGCACGATTTATGTGATATGATTGTAAATACAAACTACATTACCACTAATTGGTAGTACTCTAATCATGGGATGAATTGCTAGTTATAACTAAAAATCAGCTACAGTAGATTAATGTTGTGCTGACAAGCATGGAGATAGAATAGAAGGCTTTCAAAGCAGTTTCCAATTCTAAAATTAAGTTTTAGGATTTTGCATGGTTTTGTTTATTTTAATGTATTCTGTGGTTGCTTTTAATGCAAACTGGACTAAATTTGATTTAAACAAAGCATTTTTCACAGCATAAATCTATCCAATCACATTGCATAACTTTTCCTTTCCTTTTTCCATCTCTTTTAATATTTGCATCTACCTAATATTTGCACCTATTTTTCTTTTCTAAGGAAGCCAGCAGTAACTCATAATCATGTTTTTGAAATATATGATTAAAAAAAAAACACCCCACCAGAATTATCTATTGATAAAAAATGCTGTAAGAATTGAGGAATCAAATGTCACTTTCATTCCTTGACTGTTTTGGAAAGGTTGAAACTGGTTAGTATTTAGTTGGGAGACTAAAATAAATTTCAGGCTTGTTTGCTGAACTGGGAGATCAAGCAAACATCTGAGAAGAAGGTATTGGCAAGTCAATTTGGTACTTTAACCAAGAAAATTACATGGATATGTCCATCAGGTCATCAGGAGCTGAGCTTGACGTGAAGAGTTGATGTTTTACTTTTTAGTACTTAAGAATAATAAACAACAATTTCTAACCAAAATGCCAAAGTCATAAACTAATAAGAGCAATAAATACCATATTTTCAAAAAAATTCAATCAGTACATTCTTGTAAATATTCTTGTAAAAGTGCTAAAATATTTCAGGGGAAAAGCAAAAGCAAAGAAGACTAAAAAGTGTAAGGAGACTACTACAAATTCTCTAAGCAAAGATTTTTTTTTTTGTCTTTTAATAACCCCATAATCCCTTACGGAGTGGATTCAGGGCAACTGAATGGAGCGGAGTGTTTACTGGACAGATGCCCTTCCTGTCACCAAAGTGGAGTTCACAGCAAATATACTCTTATTGTACCCAGAGAGAGAAATATCTGCCTCTACCTAGGATCAAACTCACAGCGTCCTGTTTGTGAGGCGAGAGCTCCACCTCTAGGTAACTGTACCACTCAAATCTGCTAAGAAAAGATATACCTTTAAAATACAGGTAATCCTCAACTTGCTACCTCAACTGAGCCCAAAAATTCTGTTTCTAGGCAAGGCAGTTATTAAGTGAGTTTTGCTCTATTTTATTACCTTTTTTGACTATAGTTGTTAAGTAGATCAATTCAGTTGTTAAATGAACCATGTAGTTGTTGAGTGAATCTGGTCTCCCTCACTGACTTTGCTTATCAGAAGCTGGATGGAATGGTCATCACAGGACCATGGGACGGCATAATTGTCATCAAGACATGCCTGTTTCCAAGTGCCAGAATTCTGATCATGTGATCACAGGGATGCTGCCACGATTGTAAGTGTGAAAAGGGAACTAAGTCCCTTTTTTCTGTGCTGTTGTAATTTCAAATGGTCACTGTATGAATGGCTGTAAATTGAGGATTACTTGGAATAAACAAACAGAAGCTGCCTCAAACTCCCATGTCAGATCAGTCCTTTCATCCTCATTTAAAGAAAGGGAGACCTGTAACCCTCCCTTCCTGGGAACTCAAAGGGGAGATTCCTCTTGAGTTTTCAGTGTCATATTGATAATAGAGTATGAGTTTATGGTGTAAAGATACAGAATCGACATATGGGAGGGAACAACAAAAGAGACCTGTAGTTAAGGCTTAACTTGCCTTAACAATGCCCTTTGAAATCATACCTAAGAAATCTGCAAAAGAAGAACGATAGTTGAATTTAAGTTAAAAATTCTTACTTCCTCATAGGTTGTTAATTAATTACACAAACTTCATTAGACAATGGATTCCAGACAGAAAAAGCATCACCAGAGGTGGTATTCAGCCAGTTCCGACAGGTTCAGGACAACTGGTAGTGATAATTTTGATTGGTTCAGAGAACCAGCAAATACCACCTCTGATTGGCCAACATTGGCAAATGCCACCTCTGATTGGCTGACTGCATTTTCATGCCCACCAAGCCATGCCCACAGTATTAAACACTGCTGCCAAATCCATATACTCAGAAGGTATCCTGGCCAGAGATGTGCACCTTGTGGTTGTTCGGCCCTCTTCACAGATTAAATATCAAACTCAGGATGGAAGCCAAAATTATAATTATTATTATTATTATTTATTCAATTTATATCCCGCCTCTCTTCACCCATTTGGGGAACTCAAGGCGGCAGAACAATACAATAAAAACATCGACCTATACAATAAAATTCAAAACACATTCGCTCACTCAATCATACAGGAGGGGGTGGGGACAAGATGATTACCGCTTGATTGGCGCTTGCCGGCAAAGCCAGGTTTTCACTTTCTTGCGAAATATAGGCAAGCTAGGGATGGTTCTAATCTCCATGGGGAGCGAATTCCATAGGGACGGAACCACCACAGAGAAGGCCCTCGCCCGCAGCCCCACCGGTCGACACTGTCTGGCTGACGGTACTCGGAGCAGGCCCTCCCTATGAGATCTAACTGGGCACTGGGAAGCATACGGTAGCAGCAGGCGGTCTCGAAGGTATCCTGCCCCTAAGCCATGAAGGGCTTTATAAGTTGTTAGTAGCACCTTGAGAAAATCACCTTCCTAAAGCCGTCCTCCCACCATATCATGGGGGTCCACTTATCTAACCAAGATAAACCCAACATTATATCATCAGACATCTTAGGAGCCACTATTAATCGAATCAGACCAACAACTGATAGTAAAAAAAACTTGAATCCCACCACTGAGCATCACCCTATACTCTTACAAACTTATAAAGGAATTCCAGGGGCAAAATGACAGGTCTTTCTCTACCTCCCCTTAGCCTTCCTGATAAGAGATTCAGCTGCACAAAAGATTGGTGAGTTTTGCTTCAGAGAAGGATGCACTTGTAATTAAATCACCAAATTATAATAATTCTGTTACTAGAAAGTTAAATTTATCAAAATCCCATTAGGTTTAATGCATGTAATGGAACTGAATTTTATTTGGCCAAGTGTGATTAGACACACAAGGAATTTGTCCTTGTGCAGAAGCTCTCAGTGTACATGTAAAGCAATGTAATGGATGTCATTTAAATTCCCTACCATGTAAAATGGGGAAAAGGACCAAAAATTGTACCTTTGTTTTTCTGGGACATCATCCTATCATCCCAGCTGCCAACTAATAAATAAATCAGTTGCAATTTTGGCCCTACAAAGCTTACCGACTCATCACTGATCCATGGTATACATTGGTTTCCCAATTCTTCAAAAATGTATGATTATTTCTCTAAATTTCCATGCGTGGCTTGGTTTCCCAAATCTCAAAAAAATGTATGATTATTTTTGTAGATTTCATTTTTTTTTGGGGGGGGGGTGAAACTTGCAGGGACAGAGCACTAGGGGAAGTTTGAAATGACAGTTATTATTACTTTTGGAAAAGCATCTTCTGTACAGATCTCAGTTTGAAACACCTGAGCTGTTATCTTTAAAGCAACAAAAGAATAGTTAATAACTGTTGTGAGCTCAAACAATGGAGGTCTGCAACCACTTTCATCAATTCAAGTTGAGCTAACAATGTCATGTAGAGTTCGATGAGGTGGGATCTTAAGATTGCTACATAGCACAGTGATGTAATGATAAAAAGAGTTTATTAAAGGAGGACAGAAATAGAGATGTCTCTGCTGAGACTATATACAGCAAAAGGATAAGAGGAGGGGCATGCAAGCTGCTTTTATAGGCAGGAGACCACATCTCCCCCTACAGGTGCCACAGGTGCAGCACTGACCGCTGCTGCCACCCAGAGGCACATTGGGACCAGTACCAGGCACACTATTTTTAGTGTGACAGACAATGACCAGTGAGAATGGTGATGCATGCTAACAATATATGAATGGGACACTTTGCATAAGTTATCCTTCCAAAGAGGAACCGGAAGCAAGTCAAAATTTACAATAGCTGCTATCAGAGAGTACAGCAAACCCTTGTAAACCACAGCAAACATGGTCTGGGAAAAAAACAGACTTCTGATTCTTTAGAAGCAATTCATCAAACAGAAACAAGGATCACTATGAAAGACTGGAAGCACCACTTCTCACCAGTCATCCCCATCTGGATGTATCCACAAAGCCAGCTCAATATTCACTGCAGGAATCCAAGTGATTGAAAAAGATGGTTTCCTGACTGCCAAATAAAGGCTAGGGTGTGCAGGGGGAAAAATAAGAGAAAAAAGGATGGCATAGAGGACATTTGAGGTGTCATTGCCACACAAAGGAACAATTAACATCCCACCCATGGCTCAGCCAAGTGCTCATAAAAGCCCTCTGGGATTTGGAGGTCCTGTTTCCGACTTCTAATATCCCAACTCTGCCACATGCTGCAAGCTTAATTGTCTGCATCTGTGTCTTTCCAGAAATGTGGCTGCCTGCTGGTTGTATTTAATCCTTTATCTTATTCCTGCTAATCTGTTTTCTATTTCTAGACAAATTCCCAAATCCTGGCCACCTAAATAGAACCCACAAAATGCTCATAACCAGGGGAAGTCCCTTTCAGAGGGTAGATTCAAATAAGTATTTCTTTAAATCATCTACTTTGCATCTCCTAGGCTGGAACCTGCTTTTTTTTTACTTACCCAGAGAAACCAGCTTCTTCCCAAGACTGTCTCCATTTAGAGTAATAAACTTTCGACAAACTGTTAATGGTTATGAATAAGGAACGGCATAAATTTAGTCAAGGGGGGATGGATCCAAAGTTTTATTGCCTTCAAAGTTAAGTAAAAAACATCATATGTTAAAGGCTGGCTTGGTGGTCTGGTGCTACCAAAATCACATGGTCTTCCTGTGTCTTATGGGCAGTGCTAAAAGAGAGTATAGGGATGTGGTGGCTCAGTGGCTAAGACGCTGAGCTTGTCGATTAGAAAGGTTGGCAGTTTGGCAGTTTGAATCCCTAGTGCCATGTAATGGAGTGAGCTCCCATTACTTGTCCCAGCTTCTGCCAACCTAGCAGTTCGAAAGCATGTAAAAATGCAAATAGAAAAAT
>JANHGC010007583.1:249301-264390 GCA_027560395.1 Boaedon fuliginosus
GGAGGGGAACTCTTTAACATTTCTAGGAGGAAGTAAAATGAGCCTGTTGCTATCTGGTCACTTCCATGCAATCCATTGTTTTTAAATATGTCAGATATAGTTGAAAGAAGACCCACAGTCATCTTCTCTGCTACCAACTCTGAAATCTTGAGAACTCCATAATCTAATTATGGAAAATGCAGGGGGCTTGGCAAGCTACAGGGACAGTGCAGGAGAGCACGGCAAGCTACAAGGACAGTGTGGGAGGGCACAGCAAGCTACGGGACAGTGTGGGAGAGCATTGCAAGCTACGAGGACAGTGTGGGAGGGCGTGGCAAGCTACAGGGACAGTGCGGGAGGGTGCTGCAAGCTACAGGGACAGTGCAGGAGAGCACGGCAAGCTATGGGGAGAATGTAGGGGGCTCGGCAAGCTATGGGGCTAGTGCAGGAGAGCATGGCAAGTGGGCCAGTGCGGGAGAGCATGGCAAGCTATGGGACAGTGCGTGAGGGTGCGGCAAGCTACAGGGACAGTGCAGGAGAGCGTGGCAAGCTACAAGGACAGTGTGGGAGGGCGCAGCAAGATACGGGACAGTTTGGGAGAGCATTGCAAGCTATGGGGACAGTGTGGGAGGGCGTGGCAAGCTACAGGGACAGTGCGGGAGGGTGCTGCAAGCTACATGGACAGTGCAGGAGAGCACGGCAAGCTATGGGGACAATGTGGGGGGCTTGGCAAGCTATGGGGCCAGTGCAGGAGAGCGTGGCAAGCTATAGGACAGTGCCGGAGGGCGCGGCAAGCTATGGAACAGTGTGGGAGGGTGCCACAAGCTACAGGAATGGGGGAAATGGTGCAACTTGCAGGCTTACCTGGCTGGCAGGCAGTTCAAGGCCGCTCAGTTGGGGTGCAGGCTGCCAGTACCACATGGGAAGGCAGCTTATGCAGGCAAGGCACAGAGCAGGGAGTGGGGGGTGAACTGTTTTTTAAGCTCAGCTGTGGCGCAGCAATTTGCTTTGCCCCGTGAAACAGCTGAGCTAAATACAAGGGAATTTAGGGCAGGAAAGGTGGAATACAACACCTAATAATAGTCATAGGTTACTAATAAGCAATACTAATAAGCCATCAAATCTAATTCTCAAATACTAATAATCAAAATAATAGTAAAATACTAGGAAATAAAAACAATATAAATTTTAAAGATACAAGCAGCATGGTGTAGTCATAAGTGAAACAATATAGGAACTAGGAAGGGTGAGAAGAGTAATAGTAATAGAGACTAAGTAATAATTTGACAGTGTTATGGAAATCGTATAAATGATTCAGTGCTAATTCAGGCAATTTACAGAAGCATCTATATTTCCCTTTAAAGAAACAAAATAAACATTTGTATTTCCTATCAATTTTATAAATGTTCTATAGGTGAAATAGGATGATTTGAAATGTTCTGGAATTTCACCTTGGCTTATACTCAAGTCAATAAGTTTTTCCAGTTTTCATAGGTAAAATTAGGTACCCGACTTATATTCAGGTAGGCTTATACTTGAATATATACGGTACTCAGCTCACACAAAATGATTATAATACAGTTGCTGAAATGATTCACTGGAACATCTGAAAAAAATTATGATGTACAGTAATGAAAAATTGGTCGTAATGTGTGATTGAAAAAGTAGTAAAAAAAATGAGCAGGGTAAAAGATTGTAGAATTTCTGAAAACAGATTGATAAAGTCTTGGTTCATACAATATAACTGGTTGAAAAGAAGAAAGTGTGGATAATTGTTGTGGCAATACAGGAGATAGCAAAATCAAAGACAAAGAATTGGAGAAGATTACAAAATATCAAGATCTGAAAGTTGAAATTAGAATATTATGTGATGCCAGTAGGTATCACAACCCCGAATACCATACCAAAATTTTTTTGGGATGGTGTTTAGAATTTCTGAGCATTGACAAACTTTCTATCAGTCGATTACCAAAGGATCCACACTCTTGGAGCCACACAAATACTACACCATTAAATTACAACATCCTAGGTTCTTTTGAAGAACTCAATTCTGTTCCTGGCACTCTTACCAACCCTGGAGATTTCTGAATATCTGTTACTTCAGTAACATGAATTAATTTAATCATTTGCATGGTATAGATTAAAACTACAGCAAGTGAAATGTCCCAGTGCACGAAAATAGAAGACTATTTAAAACCAGTTCTTTGGCCAGGGTTTTTAGGCAACCTTTTTTGTTATGCAAGCAAATTTACTGTGAATAGTTTCCCCTCTCTGTAAGTGCTTCTAAACCCTTTAATCAAATACAAATTAGCTTTAAGCATGAAAAAAAAATAAATGTTTGATGAAAATGCATCACATATCTGGACACATGAATAGCCCCTCACACTCAATAAATCATATTGCACCATTATAAAAGAAAGGGATTATTGTAGACATAATTGAATAGAATTTTACAATTCAAGGTCACTACCGAGAGACCAGTTCTTGGCTGTTGTTTCCCTCCCCACACATTTTCATTTACACTGTGCATCTGAGGAAAATTGGGTCCAAACAATTACAATTGCATAACAGTAGACAAAACTGAAAAAGTAAATAGAATAAAAATACAGCATTGGGCTTTTTCATAAAATATTGTTTGTCTCAGTTTCCCCAGGCCAGCTCTTTGGGATGGTTAACCGTAGTAAGAGCAAATAATGTCTTCGAATCTGATGATAAATGGTGGAGTGAGATTTTTACATTAGTGGCTCTAAGTATTCACACTTTTCGAAGATTAAAGGCACTTTTCCAAGGCAATGTTGGAGTATTAATTAGTGCTTGTTATGAAGACAAATTGCAGGCCCAAATAGTGAGATGAATATGGAGCTAACCTTTAAGATGAAATTAATCTCCAGTTTAATGTAGCTTGATCTGACTTAAAGGGTTTGATAAATTTCCTGGTAGGTTTCCAGCAGAAATGAAAGTGGGGCCAGGCACAAAAAGCAAGGCTGAATAAACATATGCCAAGTGTAGCTCTTAAGGCACTACAGAGAGCTGATGCCATTTTTCAAAAATGCTCATAAATCACACCTAATGTGTAGAGCACGGGAACTGCGATTTTGGGATGACTTTTTTAAATAGGCTACTTTTCATTGATCTCGAATTCTATTCTTAGCTGTATAAGGCAATTGAATTGGGCTTATTTATCCCTCTCTTATTATTTCTCATGTTTGAAGGCATGGCAGTGGGCTTCTAATCTATGCAAAAGTTCAAGCAGGGGTTGAGCCTGTAAATATCCACACCATTCTGGATAATAGTGTGGGAGTGAGAGCTATAAATGACTTCTGCAAGGTAAATTGGAACATTGCCAGAAAAGCAGTTTGGGGATATAAATATCATGAGTAGTCTACTTGGGGCTTCACTGCATGTATTAAATGTAAACATTCTGTAGCTAAAAGTTGTGAGAGCAAACAGTGTGGTGGGAAATATTTCAGGAGAACATTTACTACCGCTTGGTAGGAGGGTTTCCTACCAGCAGTTAAAGAGCCATGCTAATACATGTGGTATGGTATGGAGCAGTGTTTCTCAAACTTGGTTGATTCACTGCCCCCTTTTAGAAAAAAATTAAATGCTTAATGCCCCCTGCCAAGCCCCACCCCCAGGATGGGGGGGGTGAGTTGCCCAAGCCCCTCCCCCAGGGGAGGGGGGGTGAGCTGCCCAAGCCCTGACTCTAGAATGCCCCACCCCTTGCCTAGGGCACTGCTGGGGGTTGGGTCAGCCCTGAGTAATGATGAGGACATAGAGGACTGGAATATACACTGCACCAACACTGCTCTGACCCACACATCGCTAATCATTGTTTATGGAATCGTTGTTACCCATGGTAACATGACTACCCTTCTAATTCCTTTGCAAAATGACATTGTTGCCCTCTTCTGATGATTTCTGAATTCTCATTTTCTAGGAAGCAATGAGAAAAATGAATGCATGGCATTTAAGCCTTTCCACACTTTTGTAATGACAAACAGAAACACACACACACATCTTTAAAATAACTGAGTTTGAGGTTGTACAAATAAATAATCAATGTGCCCCAAAAGAGGCCTCTTGAAGGTACCTTTTCTTTTAAGAGTACAGATGTGTCAGGCAGACTTATTAAATGTGAAGGGAATGATTATTTATACAAAGTGAAATGAACATGTGCAATAATATTATAACATGTTTATTAGTCTAGAAACTGCTGAATTTTCCTAAAATATATTAAATTCTTAGCATTTAATGTAGTGTTGGGTATGACAACATATCCTTTTTGGGCTACTTTCAGGGACTAGCATAGTTTTTGGGAAAATAAATCATGTTTTCAAAAGCCTTGTAATCATAATCAACATTAGTCAATGTTCACTGCTCAAGGATATTTCATGGCATCAGTTCTTTTCTGTACCTAGAGACTTTCTCAAATTGCTTTGTGTATTAGTACATGTATGCATGCCTCTCCCTCTTCCACTCCCTCTCCCACTGCTGCCCCCGTGTGTGTGTGTGTGTGTGTGTGTGTGTGTAAATGTTATTTTAAGGGTAGTTTGAGCAATACTTCCTTCCACTCAGCTGTTAATAGTAGCTCAGGCTAAAAGTTTCCAAGGCACTGACAAGTATTCCTCAGACTAACTCAACTAAACTATCTAAACGGATGACTTAAACACTCTTCTGACAATCCCATCAAGTTCTCTGCAAAGAGGTGATAATGGGAAAGGCTAGTGTTGGTGTTCAAAACAATTATTGAATGTAGACGCTCAGTAGAAAATAGGAATTAGGTTAAATATAGGTTTATTTTCAAACATGGTTGAACTTTACTATTTAGACACATGTCAATACAGATCCGTGATGGCGAACCTATGGCACAGGTGCCAGAGGTGGCATGAAGAGACCTCTCTCTGGGCATGCGAGCTGTCACCCTACCTCAGCTCTGCTGTGCATGCTTGCGTGCGCCTCCTACCAGCCAGCTAGTCTTTGGATCTCTGCTGCGCATGCATGGGAAGAGGGGGGCACATTTGGGATCACATGCACATCCATGGGGGGCAAGGCATATGTGCGGCAGTCATGCGTGGATGCACGGGGGAGGGGTGCATCCATGGGGCATTCATGCATGTTGCATTTTGGGGGTGCACATGCATGCATGCTTTGGGCACGGTGCCGAAAAGGTTAGCCATCACTGATATAGATAATTCAGTTCAATATATTCAGTAAATATATTGCTGAATTAAACATATAGTAAAAAAACAAAAATGTGAACATTGAATTTGTCTTTTGGTAAGGATTATTTTTTGCCATTATCATCATAATATAGTAAAATAAGTGATTTATTATAATAAATGTATGAAAAATTAGCTATGCAGTATGTTAACAATGTAATGTAACATTCAATTAAAGAGAAATAAAATACCTAGACTAGCGGATTATATAATTAAAATATAGTTGAATAGTCCTCTTTGTTCCTTTGAAAAAAAAAATGGCTCAAATCTTCATGCTGATACAGGCATTATGCTGTAGAAATTGTGTGAAAACAACTGCAAGCCAAAAATTATGGATATTAAGACATTGTGGCATTTGTCACAATAGAAAGCATTCCTCCCCTCCACCAATGCCACAAAAATGTCCCCAAACAATGACAGTTGAGACTTAAAATTTAAAGGATAGTTTAAATTTAAAGGATAAATTATAATTATATAGCTAGCTATAGTTATAATGGAACAAAGTACAAGAGGTGCCAAGGAAGCCATTATTATGTGTTTAGCAGGGGTGGGTTTCAAATTTTTAACAACCAGTTCTGTGGGTGTGGCTTAGTGGTGGGTGTGGCTAGGTGGACATGTGACTGGGGTGGGCTGTCCACCCAGTCACATGACCACCCAGCCATGCCCACCCAGTCACATGACAACCTCGCCACACCCACCATGTGACCAGGGATGGGTTCCTACCGGTTCGCTGGTTACCCGCTTTGTGGATGAGCTTCTCAATTGGCTGTCAAATGTGCGCCGCGCGTGATTGACTTCAAAATCTTCGTGGTGTTCTACCAACAGTCTGATCTAACAGCTGTGCAGCGGCTATCAGGTAGGACCCTCAGATCTTTACCATATATAATACGAAAAGGTGAGTACCCAGTACTATTATGTACAGCTCCATTATAAGCCACCTCTGCAAAAGACAATAATTCAACCCAATTGTTGCCCTGTTGATTTACATAGCTCCTAAGGTATTGTTTCACTATCGCATTTGCACGCTCTGCTGCCCCATTAGTACAAGGATGGTATCCAGAGCTAAGACCTTGAGAAGAACTGATAAGATGAATAAAATCCCACCAAAATCGTGATGTAAATTGGACTCCACAGTCGGAAATTATTCTGGATGGAACTCCATGGAGCCAATAAACATTATGTAAAAATATATGGGCTAGTTTCTGAGCTGATGGCAACTTACGGTAGGGAATGAAATGTGCCTGCTTGGAAAATAGATAAATCACAATTAAAATAACAGTGCAACCTTGACTTGACGGCAACTCAACCATGAAATCTATACCTATTTCATCCCATGGAATTCGTGGTTTGGCTACCTTTTGCAATAGCCAATAAGGTTTCCCACTCTTGTGTTTCAACATCATACATACATGACATGACTTACAATATTTTTCAATGTCCCTTTGCATAGTTGGCCACCAAAACTGTCTTCATGACCCGTGTAATGTCTTTAGGAAACCAAAGTGCCCAGCAGATTTAGCATCATGGCACAAATTCAAAACCCCCTGTGTTCATGCTTGCAGTACTTATACTCTATTCCCAAACCAAGCAAAACCATCCCTCAAGTCCATTTTCTGCTGGTTTTCTATCCACCAATCATCTTTCGCCAAGGCATTTCGCATGCTCGTTTGTATATCTATGGTGGTGTATGATGTGTGACTGCTCTCCGCTGGACATGAATCCGGTATCAAGGGTTGAACCACCTCATCTCTATGAGACTGAAACTGTGGTTGTTGAGAAATAGCATTGGTGAGAAAATTTTGTCCCCCGGGTATACATCGTAGGGTGAACCTGAATCTTTGGAAGAATTGGGCCCATCGTGCCTGTTTTGGGGACAACTTCCTGACTTTCTGGAGGGCCAACAAATTCTGGTGATCTGTCCACACTTCAAAAGGCACCGCACATACCTCCAAATAATGTCTCCAAGTACTCAAAGCCCAATGTACTGCTAGAGCCTTTTTCTCCCATATGGCCCATTTGTGCTCTGTGGGAGATAGTTTCTGAGAAGTGTATGCACAGGGCCTCAACCTATTATGTTCGTCTTTCTGTAATAGTATACCACCCACCACCACATCATTTGTGTCGACCTGAACAATGAACACCCTATCAGGATTGGGATGCTGTAATATCGGTTCCCGAGAAAAACGTGTTTTCAAATCCTCAAATGCTTTAGTGCATGCAGTTGTCCAATTAAGATGTTGCCCAGGCTTAGGTGGCAGTGGCAGGTGTTTAGTGTGCAACAGATCAGTCAGGGGTAAAGCTATTTGAACAAACTGTGGTATAAAATGTCGATAAAAATTGGCAAACCCCAAAAATGATTGTAATTGTTTCCTAGTTTGGGGTATTTGCCATTGAGCCTTGACATGTGTAATCCCAACAATTTAACCACCTCCCCACTCATGATGCAACGTGTACACCCTGTGTCGATCAACGCTTGGAAAGACACAGCGTGAGCCCCATGTTTCGGCAATAACAGTGGCACAGTAAATGGGATTACCGGAGTGCTCACCATTGGGTCTTCCTCACTACTGTCCAGCTCACACTGAGGATCTTCAGTCGATATAGGTGTAGTTCCAGACATCTCCTGCTACTCAATGGGGCCCATGTGCGATGCATGTTTTGTTGCAGGGCTCGACCCTCTACCCCAGCTCGCTATACCTCAAGGATTTGAGGTCACTGGACTTGCATTGGGGCCTGGTCTCGATCACAAACGTGGGCAATCAACAGCACCATGACCCTTCTTGTCACACTGAAAACACCAGAACCCCTGCTTTGTAGCCCCACCCTGCGGGCACCACCATTGGCACTCTGATCCACTCATCTGGAAACACCTGAGCTGGAACCATGGAACCAATGTAGACCTGCCTCTAATTCAGTCGCAGCCTTGTACCATTCCTCGAGGTCTTGTTCAACTCTCCCATAGACGCAGGCCTCTCAATCCAGCCCATTACTAAAGTGATGCACCAGGAGAGGCTCGGGCCATGAGGGGATATTACCTGCAAGTGCTCGGAAGTCCTTAATATAATCCTGCACTGGCTGGCCTCACTGCTGCAAGGCTAGGATATCAGCAGCAGATTGTTGCAACCAAGTCTGGTCATCGAAACGAGCTTGCAAAACGTCCAGGAATGGGCCTAATATAGACAGCTCAGAAGCATGGTGCCAGTGGAGACTGGCTACCCAATCAGCCACCTCCCCCTCCAATATGGCTGTGACTGCAACAACCATGTCCCATTGCGTGGCATATAGTTCCTCGTACTGGTCCATATGGCTTAATACCAAACTCAAAAACACCATTGAATGAGGCCTTAATAGGGGGTGGTTCATAGGTACCAACTGGCCATGGTTGGTCAGCCACAGTCACTGAACGTTGCTCACCTTGCCTGACCCTCGACTGCCCACCATGTGCCAAAAAAACGTGCCATGCCGCAACTGGTACAGAGCTTAGCCACCTCCCAGCTGGTGACTGGGGTAGGTTAACATATCCACTCCTCCAATATTTTTCCCTGAGGATGGCCATGGTTGTTTTCCCAGGCTCCACACTCTGGCTCACATCATCCACATTTCCCAGTTCCCAGCGGTATTCTCTCCATTCTTCTGGCCTTAGTTCCATTGTCTTTAGCCACCCCTGTGCTCTGTCCCAAAGGCCTGAAGGGAGTATCTCTTGGCTTTGCCCGGCTCGAGGTCATCTTCTTATGACCTGTTCAGAACCACCAGTTCCCGGGGGCGTGGTCTGTGTCTGGTCAGGATCGGTCGAGTTTTCAAGTAATTTTCATCTCCCCACTTTCTTGGTTCTGGATTGCACAATATATTAACTGTGATTTAATACTGTTCCAGAAGGTGCATTATATATGGGCTATGAAATAATTACTTGGAAAAAAAAATGGTTGAGACTTGTGTTGTTGAGCAAATATATGATATTAAACAATCAGATTCTTTCTTGTAGTTTGTAAACTGCTATATTTAACATGATTCCTATTTTGTTGAAGTTCAAAAATTGATGCTAGAATCATTGTTACAACATTATTTTTCATGTTTTATTTGTTTTATTTATATAACATATAAAAATTCAATTTCAATCAAACAGTGTGTTGTCTGAGTACAATTGTTTTTAGGCAATCACAATCAAAATGCTTACAATAGTATTCATCATAATAACATTAATAGTATAATAACAATAATATTTAACTTATCTACTTTAACAAATCTCCATTTTAACATTTATCCTTTTTATGTCCCCATATTTCTATCTTCTGTTTTTATTATCTAACCATTAGTAAAATAGGTCCCATATCAAGAAATGTTCAGTTTCTTCTTTAACCTTAATAGTAAGCATTAGTCTATCCATTGTCACAAGCATGTTGATGTTTACAAAATCCCCTGAGCTGAATAGCAGTTATAAAGTTACAGGAGGATCTGGTCAATAGTCTTCCTTGAAATATTATGATGCTAATTTATGACACTAATTTCCGTGCCTTCCAGTATTATTTTAGGAATGGAAAATTGCCTCCCAAGAGGTCACTAGTCAAAAATATTTATTTTTACTTATTTCAATTAATTTATGTGGCCACCTTCCTCACAGCAGCAACTCTAGCTGGTTAATATAGAATTAAAACTCAATAAAAAACCAATTAACAACAACAACAACAAACATATTCAGTGGCAGTCAAGGACAACAACCCTCAATATAAAAATCCTCCGTTTTATAGATCCCTTTAACCTCTCAACCCTCATGCGTGGGAAAACAGCCATGCTTTTAAAACTGTGAAATGCTGGCAGAATCAGTTCCAGCTGGATCTCATGGAGTTTGGTGTTCCAGAGAATATGATTGCAACTAGAAAATATCATTTCCTAGGTCCCATTCCTTGATAGATGCAAACCAGAGCACGCCTCTTTTCTTGGACCAATGGACCAGATAGAAACAAATAGAGGAAGTTGGTCCTGCTAATAAAAATAGCTGATTTCTAACTTATTGAGAGTTGCTTCCCCATATAATGCAACATACAACTAAGTGCATAAAATGTCAACATATATTTACTATAGGAAAATTGTCTCTTGAAAAAACAAGGTTGCCTCCTCATTTTCTCAGAAATTACAGTTTGAATCATATGGTGGCATGATTTCTAAATTTTAACTTATATATATTTAAAATCTGATACTACAGAAAGTTGTTATTTATTTGATGAAAACTAAGGGGTTTTATTCAGAAGACTACAGAAATTTGAAGTTGACTTATTTGATAAAAATGTGCACTACTTTTACAAGTGCCATTTATCTATCTATAGCTATAAAAGAGAAAGGGCGATGTTTTATATATCTATAAAAGAGGGGTGGGGATGTGTATTTGTATGTGCTCTATACAAACTTGCAGTCCTGCACCGATCTAACTCAAACGTGGCAGATAGATAGCTTAGCTTAGTAAGATCAGCAGTGTCGGAGTCACCAAAGTGTAGGGGCCCTTTTTTCTCCCAAAAAAGGGGGCCAAAAGGGCACTCTTAACGAACAAGCAGCAACCCTCTACTAAGCATGTGCAGTTTTCCCCTCCCTTTACTGAGCATGTGCAGTTTTCAAACTGAGGCCCCATATTCAAACTGAGGTGCCATATTTTCAAATGGCGCTCAAACGGACATGTGGGAGGGGGTGCTGGGTGCTTCAGAAGGCCTACAAATGATGTGGGAGAAGGTGCTGGGGGCTTCAGAAAGCCTGCAAATGCTGCGGCACGAATATACTTCTTCTTTTTAAATAAAAAACCCGAGCAAGGCTCGGTAATCAGCTAGTATCTAAATATATATAAAACAGAGGCTGTGGGTTTGTATGTGCTCTATACAAACCCACACCCCTGCACCAATCTCCCCCCAAATTGCCATATACTTACCTTAGGGTGGCAAAATCAGCACTGGGGGGGGAGGGCTCTCCAACTTCTTTGACCCCTCTTTGGTGCCCCAAAAAGGTGGCAAAGGGAATTACATCCCCACCAACAAAACAAAAACAAACCAAAATTTTTTACTGCGCAGGTGTGGCATCTCTACTGCACATGTGCACCATAGCCCCAATGGTTCTCCCTCACCTTTCCTGCTTGTCTTTCCCCTCAGACCCACACGCACACATAAGACAAGAGGAGGATGACGACAACTCTCTGCTCCATCACCCTCACTTCCTTGCCCTCCCCGCCATGCCTTCTGCAGGGAGGTGTCTCCAGTCTGGCTCTCTTACCTGCCAGCAGTGCCTACTCAGCCCTTCAGGTGACAGGGACCATCTGCCTGTGCTCATCCAGCCTGAAGTGGCTCAGGTCCCCTGAAAGGTCTCCCACAGCAGTAACAGCCCTGCCCACACCTTCAGATAGCCTGGATGCCCTCTTGCTCCCTTTCATGCTGCCTTCGTTGCCCATGGTCAGACACCATTAAATGGCAGCAGCAGAAGATGCTAACTGGGTGTTTTGGTATATTTCCTGCCATGGCAGGCCTGAAGAGCTTTGACCCTGGAGAAAATGTGCAGAAAAATCTCTCACAATCACGAAAAAGCAGACTTATTTGGTAAATAATATAACACAGCTGGTTGCTCAGAAATGCTGGTCACACCTTCCCCTAAGTGTGAACAATCAAAGTGATTAACCTTTACAAGTCCCCGTGGAAGAGGGAGCCCTGGGTTCTGTATGGATTACTCAAGAGCAGAGATTTTGACAGCGCCCGACTTAGTTGTCCCTGAACCAGCATTGCTTCACAGTGGTTTACATAATCATTAGGTTTGCATCCACATGACATGCTGAATTGTGATGGAGTTATCTCACCCAAATTTGCCACATACCTACCTTAGGGTGGCAAGATCAGCACTGGGAGATAACCGATGTCTTTGCCTGCTCTTTGTTCCCCAACAAGGGTGGCAAAGGGGACACCCCCCACCAAGAGCAAAAAAGTGCAAAACATCTCTACTGTGCATGTGTAAAATATCTCTGCTGCACATGTGCTGCAAGAAGGCTGAGCTCCCACGGGAGCCTGGCACTGGCAACAGGGGAAGGCCAGCCGCCAAGGTGAACTACTCTGTGGGTCGGTGGGAGAGGAGTCCTGCATTTGCTGGCCTGGCGGGAGTGTTTCCTTTGCTCTTCCCCCTGCCAGTCCAGCAAACAGGGGGCTCCTCTTCCACCCACCCACCCACAGACTGCCTCACCATACCACCTAACCTTCCCACACCACAACCATCTCTGAGGCTTCACTTCCATGGACTGTCAATCCAGTCGGGAGCTGCTGCTTGCAGCGCTTTCTTTGCTCTGCCCCCAACCCCACCTCCAGCTGCTGCTTATAGTACATCTGTTCATCTCAGGGGCAGAGCAAATACAGTTTTGCCCAGCGCATGCAAAATCACCTGTTTTATTTTTTATTTCATTTTATTTATTACATTTTTATGTTTCTCAACTCCTGAAGGACTCTGGCTTACAACATGGATAGCAATAGCACTCAGATTTTTTTTAATAAACTCCTTATCAGAGTTTTATAACACTCCCCAAGCAATTACAGAGTCAGTTTATTATCCCCAACAATCTGGGTCCTCATTTCACCAACCTTAGAAAGGATGGAAGGCTGAGTCAAGCCTGGGGAAATTTGATCTGACAACCTGCTGAACAAGTCAGCAGAGACTGCAGTCCTGCATTTAACCACTTTACCACCAAGAATCTGTTGCAACTCTGGTGACTGTGGCCTACTTTCTTTAAAAAAAAAGGAAGATGACAAGGGGGAAGAGGAGGGGAAAGAAGATGATGAAGAGGAGGAAGAGGGGGAAGATGATTCACAGGAAGAGGAAGAAGGAAGAAGTCCTCAACAGGAGGAGGAGCAGGAGGGAGAAGAAGACCATGAAGACAAGGAGGAGGAGAGGAAGTTGTGGGAAGAACATGATCAATAGGAGGAGAAGGGGGAAGAAGAGGAGGAGGGGAGAAGGACTGGAAAGAAGATGAAGAACAAGCTGGGGAAGACAAGAAGACGGGGAGGAGGAGCAGGAGGGAGAAGACCATGAAGAGGACGGGGAGGGGGGAGAACATGGTCAACAGGAGGAGAAGGAGGAAGAAGAAGATGAGGAGTGGGGACAACCTGAAGAGGAGGAGGAGAAGGAGGACTCAACAACTTAAGTGGGAAATACATAATTTTCCCTTGAAATACAGGATGGTATTCCAAGAAATAAATACCCAGGCAACGGCGGGTCATCAGCTATTTTATCTATAATCTGGGTCTATAGGATGAAAATCATGCTATGTACATACATATGTGTAACATGGGAATGTATATGATGACAAATCATATGTAATGGTAGACTAGGGCTGAAATGCCCTTATATTTCATATGTGATTGGAATTTTACTTTGGACCCATAATTCAGATTACTAATATTATAGTAGATGTGCGGCATACCTTTGCTTTACTTTTGACAGTACTACATTTAGGGTTGGATCAGGAATTAGCCATGTAATAAATCTTGGTTTAATTTAGGTTTTATATTTACTGCTAAATTTGTAAAAAAGAAAAAAATAATTAAACATTTCATAGCAGAAGTTCAACATCTTACGTTGCCAAGCAAACTACCTCTGGCTCTTTTCCCTTAAGTCAGTTTATTTTCCTAATATAAAACTAATATGACATAATGTATAACCTAATTTGGAAACTGCAATTTACTTGGAAGGATTATGCTGCCAGCCACTACCAACAAAGAAATTGTTGGAGAATGTTTCTTTGCCTTCATAACATGGTTGATAATTTATTTTCCTTCAGAAGGTTACTTTTCTTTTTATGACATTTCCTGTTGTTTTGACTTGCATTAGGATTAAATAATATGTTCCACACTTACCATTCTGCACTGAGGAAGCCAACCTTTTCCTTGAAATAAACTTATGGTGAAAAAAATGTGGGTTTTATTAATCTATGCTGTTTGCTTTCTTCACTATGAAATATATGGATTATTATTCAACTAAAAATGAAAATGCTTCCACTCAAATTTATATATAAAATGGGAAGTTTACCATGGAGAGTTTGCATATTGGCATTAGCAATAGTCAGTTTAAGAAGAAGGGAATTTCCACATTTGTTCATTCATATCACCATGGGGCTGCAATAATGCAGGTTATACATTAATTACCTAAGCAGCAATCTTATAAATGTTTACATGAAGCTCCATTAAACAGAGTGAGATTTCTAAGAAAACACAAAGCAGATTGTAATGTTATGTAACTTAAAAACAATTAAAATAGGACCTGAGTTTTTCAGGAGCAGTCACCTATATAATATCCATTTTAAAGATTCACAATTCATGGCCATCACCAAGTCCTTCTGACCTATCAAGAAACAGCTTTTGCAGCACAGTATTAAGCCATGTTTTGATGGCATGATTAGTTACCTGCAGTTACCTGGATTGTAGTTTATTAGTTTTGCAAACAAGAAAAACTACCACAGATAACCTGTAGTTGAATTTTAAGAAACAGTTTAAGTTATTAGTATTACTGCTAGATTCTTTTCACAAAGTTGAACTGCTTGGTTTAAAATGGATTTCATTCAGGGGTGAGTTTCTACCAGTTTGGCCTGGTTCGGGCAAAGAGTTTGAGCGAACCGTTTGTTAAATTTAGCCGTTTGTGAAATTCACCGAAACAGTAGTTGGGCCCACCCACCTGCCCTTGCGCTTACCTTTTATTTGCTTCTTTGAACAGTTGAGACACACCAGAACTGAAAAACAGCTGATCCATGCTGCCACACCAATCAGCTGTTTTTTGTCTCTGGGGTGCCTCAGCTGTTATTTAGCTCTAATGTGACGTGCACTCAGTGAGCGAACCGGTTGTTAGACTGGTAGGAACCCACTCCTGATTTCTTTTTCTTTTTAA
>JANHGC010007583.1:265847-277332 GCA_027560395.1 Boaedon fuliginosus
TAATAATAATAATAATAATAATAATAATAATAATAATAATAATAATTTATTGAATTTATACCCCGCCTCTCTTCACCGAAGGGGAACTCAAGGCGGCAAATTTATACCCACCTCTCTTCCCCGGTCAGGGGAAATCGAGGCAGCTTACAAGCTTGGTTAAAATACATCGTAAATAATAATAATAAATTTAATAACAACCAGTCATACTACATACAACTAACACTCTTCCAAGGTGGAGGGGGGGTCATCAATACCAAGCCTGCCGACAGAGCCAGGTTTTAGTGGCTCTATGAAAGGCCAGAAAACTCAGGATGGTCCGGATCTCCACGGGTAAATATCCCAGAGTTTATACCCTGTTTAATGACCAAATTTAATTCATCAATGCAAAATCTGTGTATATAAAATTGTGTGTGTTTGTGTGTGTGTTCCAGCATAGGTCTGGAACAGCTTGAGCAATTTCAACTAAACCTGGTACACAGAACAAAGATTGTGGGAGTAAGACACCCCTAACACCCCTCAGGGGGTTTCTGTGCCTTAAAATTAGTGGAGAGGCCATGGTGATGGCTTCACAGTACTCTACAAAGGGGCTCCTTCTGACTTGCAAAGCTGCACGAGAGAGCAGGGTGAGGCCCGACTAAACAATAAGAGACAAAGCTACTACATAAGAGACATAGAGCTACTGTGAGACCCAACTAAACAATAAGAGACATAGAGCTACTACATAAGAGACATAGAGCTATTACATTTAGAGCTTCACAGACAGTACAACAGCTTGAGTCCCGACTAAAGGATTTGCGATAAATAAATATCCAGGCAAAGCCAAGTTATCATTTAGTCAAGTTCATAAATTTAATGCTTCAACAATATATTTAGAGAATGAATATGAATCCTGGATTTCTTCCTGTAGATCGTTTTGTAAAAATATATGGTTTGCGGTCTTCGAATGCCATTGGAAGATCCTAAACATGTTGCCGTATTTCATTATCTTTTCAGAGAGTTCACCATGGGATGGAGGGGGTTGATGGTACTGGAGAGAACACTGAAATTGATTTTTTAGGGAAGTGCTATATTGAGATTGACAGGTTGATGTAAACCATTGACCGGGTGCCCAATGGCCTGTCAAAGAGAATTCCTGTTTGCCATCTGTAAGCAATTCATAGTATTAAACAACACTGATATGATCCTGTTCTAAGAGTTGAAGCTAAAGTTGTTTTACACAGACATTTCACATCTAGTCATTTTCATTCCATCTGGGAACTATTGTCATTAATGTCACATACTTAGTGAAGTACCCAAAGGGAAGCTGTTTTCAAATGCAAAGCCGATAGGGAATCATTCAAAAGAGAAAAAAATGTGAAATTCCATTTACAATCCTCTGGGATCATTCTCTCTGAAAATAAACCCACACTTCTACATTTCCCACAAAGCCAAAAAGTTAAACAATCGAGATAGTGGAACAGCAATTAAATCCACCTTATTAAAATAATATTTTTCTCTCATAAACAAATATTGCTTTCTCTTTAAAAATAGGTACTATTGTAGTAGTTGCACAAACACAAAGCAAAAGATTCATTGCTTGCTGAATCTAATTATCACAGGATGAGCTGCACTTCCATTATTGGGTGCAGATGGAATAAATGGTTTACTTATACTTAATGTGAATATACATTTCTTGGCAACAGATGGTCATTATTTCCTGATATTACTCTTTATTCAGAGTTGGTGTCATTTGCAGTTACATATGCTGTGAATCAACAGCAGGAGGCAGACTCAAAGCAGCACACACAGATAGCAAAGGGTAGTTTTAATAAATATGCTCTGCATGCTTGCCCACTTCAACACCTACCACCTGTCTCCCTGGCATTTGCTATGATGACTAAATGATATGTCAATATGCATATATTACCTGTGCTTTCAATGGAAACTCTAAACTTCTGCCATTTCACTCATTTTGGGGATAATTTGGATTTGTCATATCATATATGCAGTGACAGAGCCCTTCCATCCACATTGTCATTATCTGGAAATTGTGACTGGGAGGGGCCTCAGTTCTATCACACATGACACAAAAGAATGTAATAGACTGTTCACAGAATTGACAACTGGTTCCAATGCTGTGCAGTTTCTTAATGTGACCATATGCTAAGGATATGAGATATACATTTATATATGCAGGGCAAAGGCCTCCTGGCTTTAGTTTCTACCTGCTGCTTTAGCAGGAACCATGAATTCAAGAAGTTACAAACCACCTTCAGGCAGTATACTATAAAAAAGATGTTGAGACTCTAGAAAGTGCAGAGAAGAGCAACCAAGATGATTAGAGGACTGGAGGCTAAAACATATGTTGAACGGTTGCAGGAACTGGGCATGGCTAGTCTAGTGAAGAGAAGGACCATGGGAGACATAATAGCAGTGTTCCAATATTTTAAGGGCTTCCACAGAGAGGAGGGGGTCAAGGTATTTTCCAAGGCACCTGAAGGCCAGACAAGGAATAATGGATGGAAACTGATCAAGAAGAAATTCAACCTAGAAATGAGAAATTTTCCGACAGTCAGAACAATCAACCAATGGAACAGCTTGCCTTTGGAAGTTGTAGGAACTTCGTCACTGGAAGCTTTCAAGAAGAGATTGGACTGTCAGATATGGGGTAGGATCTGCTGCCTGGATGGGGTGTTGGACTAGATGACCTAAAATGTCCCTTCCAACTCTATTAATCTGTTAAAGTACAATCCGCATCAGTGTAAACATGACAACAATTTCAGTGGTTTATTGATAAACATTAGCTCCAGGTTCTGATAGAATTTGATCTGAGATTCAAGTGGGCCTGAAGGCTGCTCTCCTGTGATCACTGATTGGAGTCACCTACTAGGTTCTAATAAGTGTAACTCACTCCCAACACTTGCAAGTAGGTGAGACGACTAATATAAATGTTACTACTACTGAGAGTTCTAATACGACCCAGGATGGAAAATGTTATCCATCCAGGTCCTGATGAAAGTGATTAATGCTATTTTGGTTCTGGGTCCAGGCCTGAATTCTGACTAAAAAGAACCTAAATAGTTCATATCCTTTAGGACTTCTGGCTACAAAATTTGCTTTGGCTTATTCACTGCCAATGTAAAATTTTAGCATGTACAACTATCCTGTGAAAAGAATGTGAGTATGAAAATACATCTACTTTATAAATTTTATAAAACAGGTGCATCTAACAGAGTGAGTTCCAATCCTTTCCTCCTATAAGGATTAACCTACACTGTGGTTAACATATCTGGGTTGCAAATATCCTGTTGACCAGAAGATGTCAGCAAATATAACTCTTTTCTAGTAATCGTCTTAATTTTGGAATGCTAGATCTTGCAGCCTTTATGGATTTCACAGAAATCTATCACAGTTCCCCCCTGCCCATTCCTCTGGTTTTACAACATACAAGAGAACAAAGTTAAACATACATTGGAAACTTGACTATGAAAACTATCTCAGAAGAAAGACCACTTCAATGAATTATTGCTCAGCTTCCTCAGTTAGTGTCTGATATTAGTGCTGGAAAAGGTCTTATCAGTTTTCTGATGAGGGGGGAGTAGAACACAGACCAAAAAATAATTTAGGCAAGTCCCATTGAGGATTATGAGCGTCACTGAGTGACTAAGTTTAGTTTTGGTCAGGTTTTCTAGTAATAAACACTAAAAGTGCCCATCCTCAATAGTGGATGCTTGAAATCAACTTCCAACAGAAGTAGTGGGTCACTCACCAGTAACTAAGTTTAAACATGCTTGGGATAAAAACATGTCTATCATCTGACAAAAATTAAAAATAATAATAATTAAAATAACAAATTAATATGAAAAGAAAACAAGAAATAAACTCAAAGGCCAGACTTGATGAAGCATTAAGTCTTTTTCTGCCATCAGTTTTCTATGCTTCTATTGCAACCGTACCTGAACCAGATCACAAATGCCAGTAGTCCATTCAGTAACATGATGTATGTGGGATGGCATTTGGAGATGTTCCAGAAGCTACAACTGTTGAAAAAGTTAGCAAATGGATTATTCATTTATTTATTTATTTGTTTGTTTGTTTGTTTGTTTGTTTATTTATCACATTTTTTGCTGCCCAATTCCTGAAGGACTCTGGGCGGCTTACAACATAGATAGCAATAGCACTCAGATGTTATATACTGCTTAACAGAACTTTACAACACTCCCCAAGCAGTTACAGAGTCAGCATATTGGCCCCAACAATCTGGGTCCTCATTTCACCGGCCTTAAAAGGATGGAAGGCTGGGTCAATCTTGAGCCTGGTGGGATTTGATCTCACAACCTGCTGAACAAGTCAGTAGAGGCTGCAGTGCTGCATTTAACCACGGAGGCTCTTAATGATAATGATAATAATAATAATTAATGGGGTAATAATTTACTAAACAAAGCAATCTGAAGTCACTGCATTGAGAACTGGTATGTTCCCAAGTTCAACTCCACGTGCTAATTACTAATGTGGAGTATTTACATGGTACACCTCTGGGATACATCAGACAGTGCCTTGCCAAGCCAGTGGGCTTGTTGAAGGTTTGTGAATTTCATTAATCTTTTGGTGTTCTCTCCACCCAGAGAGTCCCAATTCTGATTATACATTGCAAACAAATAAAAGCCACTCTATTTGAATGTACTTTTGAATTTTTGCCTGCCTACCTGCCTGCCATACTGGATGTGATGGCCTTTTTACTTGATAACTATTCATTTATCTGGGAATGTGTAACCAATCAAAGGTCCATGATCTAAAAAAATCATATTCTTTTGGTAAGACAGATATAGATTTCAGGTGCCAACAGGTGTGTAGCTACTTTATTCCTACTCATATATATTATATAAGGCCTCTATGGATTAATCTGATTATTATTTCACTGAAATGAACAGAAAAAAATGTGTTTGTGTATATATCGTGTCGCTGAAATCAGATTAATGGCCACAACAATATATTTTGGCTTATCAGTGTTCTCAAACAATCCTGAAATACAATGGTTTGCCAAATGTGTTAGTAAAAATCATGAAGACTAAGAGCTTTTCGCACCTACCTTTAAAACAAAGCAAAACACAAAGCCTGAACCACTGTCTTAAGGTTTTGAAAGGAAGTATTTAGTTCATTGTGTTGATAGCCGCACACCACAATATTACACTTGAGGAGCAGTAAAATACCCCTGCTTATTGCAAGTAGGTCAACATTGTGATAAGTGCTCATTTACTGAAAACCACTTTCACCACAAGTGAGGAAATTTAGCCTCTCTAGAGCTGTCACAATCTTTGCTGAAGTCTTTTTCCCCCCTTTCCATCTGTAAGATGTTAAACAAAACTCTCAGGTTGTTATCCTGCTTTTTTTTCTCCTTGAGCTGGTGATTTATTTGCTAGTGGGTGGTGCTGGAGATAGTGGAAAACCCAGGAAATTCCCTTCCTGCCTCCTCTATAAAGCTATCTGTTATATAACAGTATCACTTTCCAGCTAAGGGACATATATTCCCAATTCTTCTTCCTATGCTCTGTGGTGTTTTGCATTAACATTTGCTAATCAGGAACAGTCTGTTATTCACTTCTAGCGTGCTGTGAGGCATGTAGATTCCTAACCAGTTTAATATCCGTCACCTATAATTTCTGCAGAGGTGTTAGACTAGCAAGTTTGAGAACATACAAACCAGCATAAAAAGTTGAAAAATTACCTCCAACAAGGAGACAAGAAGAATTGTCATACACAAAGTCTGCAGCAGAAAGCAAGACATATCAAAGCATCAGAGAGGGTCTGTCAAAGAAAGAGACTCAAGTACCAAGGCCAACATCAGCCAAGGACCCAGAATTGTTCCCCAATTCCTTACAAACTACTTTTAAGCCAGCCTGCAGTGATCTTCATTTCAAAGTCCTGATAATTTTCAGACTATACCATGAAACACTCAAGGCTTGCTTTTAGCTGACCAAAGAAAGAATACTTAACACATCACCTAGTTTTCTGTCCTTCGGTTGCTATGGTGCCAGTTAAAATGGGGAGCATAAGTTAAAATGGGGAGCATAAGCATAAATGGCCTTCCGCAAAGCTACAAAGACCTGGCTATGTCGGAGGGCCTGGAACTGACATGCCCACCCCCCCTTTTTTTTTAAAGTTGTTGAATGTGTGTGAATGGATGGATTTTTGATTTTAAATTGTAATAGATTGTTTTTTAAATTGTTGTTAGCTGTCTCGAGTTCCCCTTGACCAGGGAAATGAGGCGGGGTATAAATCGAATATAAATAAATAAATAAATAAATAAATAAATAAATAAATAAATAAATAGATCATCCAGCATCATTTTAGCATAAACAAAAAGTTTCCATTAGCTGTAATAAGTAGGAATGATAATGCACTATTACTCTCTAAATGTCTTCATTGGGTTTGGTAAATTGTGGTGATGATGAAACTGTCTAACTAAACAAATGTAAGAGAGACTTACAAATTCAAGACTGTTTTATCAAAGCAAATATATATTGACATAAGTAATGGAGTAAAAAGTATTTTAAAAACTACATTATATCTGTTTCAAAAACCATACAATATTGGTATTCCAATCAAAATCCTTGAATGGTTTGTTTGCAAATTTACACATGAAAATCCAGGACATTTCCAATGGAATGTTTAGGAAACTTTAAAAAGAATTAAAATTGCTAAAATAATTTTGAGTACTTTTGTGGAGATACTTTCCTAATGCTTTACATTACATTTCAGTGGGGTTTCTTTCCCTCTGTACTTGATATTCTTCCATTTGCTAAAATAAGCAATCAAATGAATTATGATTAATGCAAATCCTACATAGAGGATATGTCAATGAATGAATTTAGCTATTTGCCCATGCTACCTGATGAAAATCACATGTTCATATATCCCCCCTCTCTGTTTCCAACACAAACATGCACATACAGAGAGAGAGAGAGAGAGAGAACTGAATGCGCACAGACTTTTTAAATATATGGAGAGGGGTTCATTTCATTTCAGACATCAGGAATCTGTTTTGTACACTATCAATATTCCTGTTTAGGCCTGCCATCATTCATGATCTACATATATAAACAAACATTATTTATTTGGCAATTTACCTAATTTAGCCCTTTGATACAGCATTGGATTTGTTGTGAAACTAATTTGACACATTGGTTGAATTCAATTTACTTGATTGTGTCAATAAATACAGCAGGAATTGTTTACTAGGAGGCCTTATATTACAACAATAAATTTACAAACATTCTAGTATGAACTATGCAGTCTATAAATTATGGGAAATAATTTTAAAAATAAAATTACTATGCAATCACTATAAATAGTAAAATTATAGTTAATATTAAGATTAGGTGGGCTTGGGAAATCTGGAAGTTGATGTCTGCACTCCTTCAAGTTGCTAAGGGTGAGAAATACTGATATATACATACTATAATATAGTCTATTACAAATTTTATACATAATAATGTATGAAAAGCAATAAAAGTAAAAATGAAAAAATAAATAAGTGTACCTATATGTACACTTTATGAGTGTACAGAATATTATCTTTATCTGCTTGAAGCACTTAGCAATGATAAGTTTTCAATTTCATATACTGCAGCATAAAACATGACAATCTTATATGTAATGAAAAGACTGTTATCTGACAAATATATGATTGATCTGTTCAGCTATTGGCTTCATAAAGAGTGGGGAGAACAAACTGTTTCAAATAGCTCTATAGAAGGAGGATCCAATCTGGGTTAGTCACTGGAACCAGATGTTTAGTTATCTGAGGTTTCAGACCCATGTTGGAGCCCATCTCAGGGAACCTTGTCACCAGAATGTGTTTGCCTTCATTCACAATAAACATTGTGAACATAAGACCATCCCGGGTTTTCCTTTCAGAGCAGCCAATAGGATCAATTCTAGTATGCCAAAGTAAAACCATACTATGTTTCAGGATTTCTATGTTTCGGATCTTCTAGCTGCAGGTATTGCTTTAACAGGCAAGAACAAAAGGAGCTGAATTATACAGAACCAGACCATTGCTCCCTATACCCCAGTAAGACAATTAACAATGATTGACAGAATCTCTTTCCAATCTTATGTGTAGATGAGGCTGATTAAGAATGGTAATATACCCTTTCGTTCTGTCAGTGAACTAGATCCTCTGCTCTATTCCATTGTAGCAAAATTAAAAGCAACACAAATTTGCTGAAAGGAACACAATGCCAGTTTTTCTTCCATATGATTTACTCCTAAAAACCGATGACTAAATGTACAGCAGAACCAAAGCTGTCATTCAGCCCAGAACCTATATACTTCTTGCATAATGCCTAGTATTTTTTTTAAAAAAAACCTACAACATCCCTTCTAGTGCAGTTTACCATGGCATAATATACTATAAAGAATTTAGCTGTGAAATTATCTGTCCAGCAGACATAACTTGAAAATAAAGTTATTTAAGAAAGTATAACTCTAAAGATAGAAAGACTTAAAATCAATTTTTGATTTTGTGCCTGCTATGCTTCTTTCAGCATAGAAAATCAGTGCTTAACATACTAAGGTTTTCTCCCTAAACTAAGAACTACAGAAAATTAAGAAACATTGAGCTATTTTCACACCCAAACATTTTTGTTTCAGTGGCTGAGACAGCAAATGCAAAAAAGAAAAAGTCTTTAGGTTTGACATTCACTATTAGTGCTTCCTAGTCTCCCTATTCCTTAGGAAAACTGGGGTGTATCTCTTCTAATCAGAGTTTCTATATGGTATTCAATGGGTTCCTAATGTTTAATAATTTAGTGTGAAGTGCACTAAATTGGCCAGGTCTTCACAGCTTGTTATGATCGACAAAGGTTTTCTTATATTCAATAAAGCAGATGTAGATGCTTTTTTGATATTCTTGAAAAATTTCCACCATCTAGCCTAGGTTTGCAATATGGTCACAAGTGACATGACTCTTTCTGAAGATAGCTTAAACATTTGATAATTTCCTTTGATGGTTGGCATCAGATAGTGTTGTACAAATTTAAGGAAATTTAAGGAAATTTGTGTATGAGGACAATTTGTATATGAGGACAACTATTGGAACAATAGTTACCTTTTTTAGCTATAGAATAAACACTGGGCATTTCCAATCCTGTGACGTGTCATTTCCCAATTTTTCAAGCACAAGATTGTGATGGTTCTGGTGGTACAGGCCATTGCAATTCTATAGGAATGATATCAACACCTGGGACCTTGTAGTTTGGCAGTTGGCTCATTGCCCACAAAACCTCTTCTTGAAGGATGACTGGTTCTATTTCTGCTTCTCTTTTCTCATCATGCTGAGGAGGCTGGGGTTCTTTCTTGCTGGCACACAGTTTTTCTATATATTAGGGCCTGTTCTTGATACATTGTTGGTCAGACAGTTCATTCACTTGCTTGTTTTTGACAATGCTTCTATGAGCAGTAAATGTTTTTGAATCCTTTTAATTTACACAAATGCATTCCTATTGTGGCCTTTATGCAGTCTTTTTCTAGATGCTTACAATACTAGTCCCAGTAAATTTTGTTGTTTTTCCCTTGCTGGCCTCTGGAACTCTATGTTCAATTTCCTTGCTTCCTGCGATTTGCTGCTTTGGCTGCTTTTCTTCCCTCAGCTATTCTGAAGATTACATCTGTAAGTTACTTGCACTTTTTCTCTGGCTTCATGTATGGTATGTATTCAACTATTATTTGAACAATTGAATTGAGTGTGGTGGGCAGTCAACAGTATCCAGCAACTCAAACTTATTTTTCACCTCAATTGTATATGGGGAAGGGATTTGGTACTGTCAGACTACTTTGGCAGCACTGTTTTTTTTTTATGTTGCATAATTTGACTCTGATCTTAGCCACCAATAATTCCTGATCTGAACCACAATTGGCATCTGTATATATCTTGACAAGAAGGACTGAATTAGACCACCATGGATGCACAGGACAGTTCTTTTATGCTTGCTGTAGACGATTGCACCACATGCATTTTCTGTAGTACAAATGAACGGGAAGGTCATAGTGATCTGAATCCTTCATTGCTTTTTGCAAATAGAGAAGACTCCACTCCAGCACAAGTCCCTGCTGGGAGAGGAATTGTGGGCAATTTCAGCTGAATCCTTCTTCTTTGTGCAGCGTTCAGTGTTTCATCCTAAGCTGTTTGGGAGAGTATTCTTCAAAGCAGATGGAGCCCAGAAAATTGCTTTTCTCTAGCTTTACATGGGAAAAACATGCAGCAAAAAGAGTTTCATTCAAGGGAATAATATAGGAGCCAAATCAAATGAATTTAACTGGTTTCCTGATTAATGTACATAAATCAATAGGTCAAACTCTCACATTCATTTATGGCACTTTACAATACTCTAGGAGAGCACAAGGATATTGAAGTAGAGTAAACTGCTCATTTGAAGTCCTTTTTTCAGTATACATATGTGTCCACTTAGTCAATGCAAAAGGATAGTAAAAAGTCATCTGTATCTGAACAGCTCACATAACCTTCCATTGAGATCTAGCATCTGTTTTGTATTCCCATTAACTGAGCAAGCTTATTCTAGATTTTTAGGTCTTGCCATTTAATGTTTGGGAAAAAATCTTATGTATATTTTAATAAAACTTCCTCACATATTTATACAAAATTAATTTCAGATATGATCTGATTTGTTATAAATTATTCAAATATATATCAAATTCTTTGACTGCCTTCTTAAGAGTTTTTTTAGAGTGGCATAGATATACATACCTACAGAATTAAAACATTTAATTAGTTTTTTATTTAGACTACAATCCCTGAAAGGTACAAGCACAAGTTTTAAGTTTGGAGGGGAACTGTTAATGGGGGAGGAGAAAATCTTCTGATCTTCACTGCAAGTTTTTGAGAATGACTTTGCCAAGAGCCCCAACTCCGATAGGAAGAAAGGAATAAAAGGGTTACAATGGACAGTGAATGTGACAGCCCCTCAAGTATTGGAAGACTGCTAACAAATCAACCCTAGTCCTTCTCTTCGTTAGATGAGACATACCTAGTTCCCTCATTTTTTATCATATGGTTTAGCCTGCAAACCAGTGCTGGGATTCTAAATTTTCCCTTACTGGTTCTGTGGGCATGGCTTTGTGGGAGGGTCATGTGACTGAGTGGGCGTGACCAACTCAATGTCTCTCATGGCAAGGCAGCACCTTGCTGTAAGTGATGTCATCGAGTTGGCCATGCCCACTCAGTCACCACCGTTTTTTTCTCCGTGAAAGAAGAAAAAAAAGTGGAGGGCCGTGCTGTCATCCCAGCCCCAGCCAAGGCAGCATTTGAGGGAAAGGGGATGCGCAAGCTGGACGCCACTCAGGCACTCAAGCAGCCGCAGCTCCACCCTTTCCCTCAAACGCTGCCTTGGCTGACACGGGCTTCATTGCTTCGAGACCGCCTACTGCCGCCATATGCCTCCCAGCGCCCGGTGCGATCCCATAGGGAGGCCTTGCTTCGAGTCCC
>JANHGC010007583.1:277432-292332 GCA_027560395.1 Boaedon fuliginosus
GAGGCGGGGTATAAATCGAATATAAATAAATAAATAAATAAATAAATAAATAAATAAATAAATAAATAAATAAATAACACCGTCTCTTTTTACAAGCATGGGTAGGGCTTTGATTGCCTAGTTGTGTCCACCAATTTATAGCTAGAATAGGAAATGGTCTTGAAGCACAGAAGGAAAAGTCACTATCAAGGCAATGATCAGACAAGCGTGGCTCAAGTCCATTCCACAAAACCAAGTTGAGTGGATGTCTTAGACCTAATTCCTAGGAAGATAAAGTAACAGAGGGAGGAAGCACATCCAAACTTGTAAAATTCTGTTACTATGGCTGTTCCAATAAAAGTACAGGTAGTCCTCGACTTACAGCAGTTCATTTAGTGATCGTTCAAAGTACAATGGCACTTCGACCATTTTTCACACAACCATTGCAGCATCCCCATGGTCAAAATTCAGTTTGTGACCTTCTTACAAGCAAAGTCAATGGGGAAACCAGATTCCTTTAACAACCCCATTACTAACTTAACAACTGCACTGATTCACTTAACAACTGTGGCAAGAAAGGTCTTAAAAATGTTTCAAAACAGAAATTTTGGGCTCAGTTATGGTTGTAACTTGAGGACTACCTGAAAGAGTAGATCTGTAGGGTATTAGTCTGGTCTACATTATATTATTGACACATTTTGACATAGTTGACTCTTTTGTGGATGTTCCTGTGCAGTTCTCTGGCACTCTGATTTTTTCCACCCCCATTTTATTCCTAGGAATCTCTACATCTTCTTTTCTTGCATCCATATTCCAGTCATTCTGTTAGGAAATGGGATAAAATGGGCAAGATGGCAGTCGCAGCACTGTGATTGAAGTCCTGCTCCTTTTGTATTTGTACATTGATGGGACACACATGTGCCTCTATTGTGCTGCCACAGACACAATTTTACCTCTCTAAAAACCCCTCCTTCCCCAGGGATGTTAGTGAGATTGAAAGGGATTCCAGATGCTGCAAAAATACATTAGAAATTAAGTTAAATAATCTTCAGGTTGGGGATTGCTCTACACTGATACATAGGTACACTTGCTTCAGTTTATACATAAAGTTTATTCACATGAGTATCCTTTAGGCCTTTATTTAAAAACAAAAAAACATCAGCTACACAGAGTTATATATATAGAGCAATATGTTAATTAAGAATCTCAGGAAAAATGTCCCTGGGTTATCACTAAATGGTAAAGTAGGGCAAGATACACATGCTGAAGGTAATTTTTAGAGTTCATAAAACTTGCCTATTTTTTTAAATGAGACAGTATCATAACAGAAATTACATTTTTATATCAAACGTTAAAACAAACAAACAAAACTCCTTCTGGTCCTTGTGTCAAAGAAGCTGTCAGACATCCTGAGTAAATTTAAATCTATGTGTGTTTTCTTTTCTTAGACACATTATAGAACTGTTTCTTGGCATCTTTTTCTGTTTCTAAAAACAAGCAGAAATCTTTGAAATCATCTGCCCCCAATTTACTCCTGGTTGACCCTGAGACCCTGATCTGTCAGATCCACCCACATCTGTGCCCACCGCTGAAGAATGTGGCAATTCAGCTCAACATGTGTCTTGAGCTGTGCACATGATATTCATGGGAAACTAAAGAAGAAGCACCATTTCCTCCATTCCAGACACCTCCTTGAGCTATATTGGGAACCAGGCTACTCAAAGAACCTGTTTTTCCCCTTCTGTCTTTAATTATCTCTAACAGCACAGCTTTGATTGAACTGTTCTGCAGTATTTCTTCCAATAAAGATTTGTTGCCACTTTTCAAATACAAGACTGCTAAATTCTTAATTTGAAATCATAATGGTAAAGAGTGCTCCTTAGACTTTGAGAGAGGATATTGTATTAGCTGCAAATCCAAACAATTTGTGTGTGTGTAGATTTGTCATGTCTTCTTTTAAATTCCAGATTTCGTCTGAAATCATAATGGTAAAGAATGCTCCTTAGACTTTGAGAGAGGATATTGTATTAGCTGCAAGTTCACATAATTTGTGTGTGGTTAGATTTATCATGTCTTATTTTAAATTCAAGATTTCTTCTGATGTTTCAACAGTGTAAGAGAGGCCACAGAGTAAATAAATAAATAAAAACAGCAAAGCTCTTCTAGAGTATAACTAAAATATTAATTTAAAAAGTGAAAAAGAAGCATCTTGGCCGCTATTCTAAAGAAAAGGCAAATCCAATTCCCGAAAGAGTGAATCTCACACCGTGGACAACACAATATATAGTACACATGCCTCTTTCTCCTGCCAAATAGGAGGAGCAATCGCATAAAGCCTGACCTGCAAATCTTAACAATAGAGCACATTTGCAATAGGAAAGAAAGTCTCCTGTTATACATTTATTATATTATTCTGTCACAGCTTTAATTATTTGATGTTCATGTCCGCCTTTTCCAATATGTGTGGCCCAGGATATAAATTAAGGATAGAGATTGCAGGACCCAGAATTCCCAGCTAGTATGGCTCTCAGCCATGCTGGCATGGAACTTTGGGGTGTTGCAAATATATAGACAGCAGGTTGAGTAAGTCTTCTGTATTGATTAGAAGCACTGGGACATGCCTTCTAGGATCTAGACAGATGAGAAATTTCTTGATGCCAGTAGGCATGTAAGGGATGTTGCTACAAACTGGCTGCCATTGGGAGCACCAATCGCTACTGCCAGTGCCCCAGTTTTAACAACAGGCAAACTAGTGAGATTGCTGCCTGCCTTCCCTCTCCTCTAATCTCAACAGAGTCTCTCTGTTGTTCCATTTGTCTAATTTGAGACAGGCAGATACTTCTGAACAAAGCACTAGAATGCAGCAAGCCACTCAGCCCTTTCCCCCCTAAGATTGCCTATGTGATCCCAAGACTGTCTCTGAAATAAGGATGATTCCATAAGCTGGAAAGTTATTTTGTAGTGTGCTAGCTTATACACATGAACAATGGCAGTTTTATTCATATATCTAACAAAATATTTGTGTTCATTTCCATGTGTATGAAAACAAGATATAATTCTTTTACTTGAAGTTGATCTCCCAAGCTGATGGGGGACACAGTGACCCTAACTTAACATTTTCTTGCTTTGATTGGCTTGTTTTGTTACTTCCATCATTCACTTCCTTGGGTGCCCCTGAATAAGTGATCTTAACTTTCAGGAAACAAGGAAACTCTTCATTGTCATGAATTTATTTGGTCTAATGGGCTTTAGATCAAGCCTGATGTGCACAAACCATTTTCTGCTGTCAGTTCCCAACATTTTGCATCCAAAGTTGGCATGAATGAATAGGACAAAATTCCATAGAGGCGTCTCCAAAACCAAGGAGCTGTTCTCTCTCTGTATGTAAGACACAACACTTCTTTCTTTTTTACTTATTGGTAATGGTTGTTAGTTTTGATTTGTGTGTCTTTCTATTATCCTCAAATCACATGGCGGAAAGTAGAGAGGGCAGACAGCTGGCATTCTGCTTATACTACAAGATCTCAAAGGAGCTTTTCTGAAAGAGGCTATGAGAGATTATAACAATGCATTAAGCGGTCTTTTCAATCAGGGCTGCCTTAGCACACTCCAGGACAAGAATGAGGGTGTCTTTGGTTTATTTCCTTGCTAGAATATTAAAGTTGAGCAATGGAAAACTTGGCTGGGCCTCAAGAGAAGGTGAGTTTAAGGAAATAAGTGTTAAACACAACACTGTTGAGTTTCTATTTCTCATGCTGTCACTTAATCCAGCAGGTATTGCAATGCATTTTGCTTATAAAAAGAGTAGTCTGTAGGTTTAACATCCACATCCATTGATTTTAGAATGATAAGGTATGTTTAGAAAGACAGTTTTAATTAGCCGCCTAGAGTTCCCTTGATTGGGGAAATGAGGCGGGATATCAATATAAATAAATAAATAAAAAGTCCCCAACAATTCTGGCTCTGTGGACCAGGCATGGAGGGGGTGGTGGTAGTGATGAGAGGGAATGGTTGTGTATGTGTGTGTGTGTGCACCACTTGTGCAAATGCAACTTTGTGTGCTTGTGTGCTCACTTGCCACTTGCGTAGCCCAGTTGCCAATTGCCCAAGGCCTGGCACTGGACCATGGACAGGGAGTTGGGGACCCCGATGTAGACTCTTGCACTGTTCCACAAATTTATGTATGTTATTTTATTTTATTTATTAATTATACTTGTATGCCACCCAACTCCTGAAGGATTCTGGGCGGCTTACAACATAGATAGCAATAGCACTCAGGTTTTACATACTGCTTATCAGAACTTTACAACACTTCCCAAGCAGTTACAGAGTCAGCATATTGCTCCAAACAATCTGGGTCCTCATTTTACAGACCTTTAGAAGGATGGAAAGCTGAGTCAACCTTGATGTTAGATGTCAAAGTTACATTGCTATGATCTAATTGGCCCAAAGGGCTAACATATCGGGGTTACAAAATCCAGATGACTACTACATGGCAACAAAGAATATCCTGATAGTTTATCTTTCCACTCACCGATGGTGGTGATATGAGGAGACTTATACATCATGTATAAGTCCAGAGAAGATTGTAATGCTGAAAAAGGTGGAAGGAAAGAGAAGAAAATGACCAACATCAAAGTGCATGGATTCACAGTGGCAATAGATACACCATTAAAAGAGCTGAAATACCAGGTTAGGGAAGAAGTCTGTCTATGTGGTTGACTTGACATATAATTAATCAATACTGAGCAGGTTACAACAGCAATATTTTAAAATCCTGATGGTGCTATTAGATAATCTAATGAACCTTCTGTGACTATCCTATGCCATACTTTTATAACATCTTCTACTTCTATTGCATCAAACCTTGGATTTTCTATGCCAATACCTGCGCATTCCCAGAATCCCTCTAAGATGCTGAAGAAAAACTTTTACCAGCTCTGCTCTCCATTGTCAGTGTCAATGTTGTGCCTTGAAGCTCTGATATTTTATGTGCAAAGGAAGTATTCTTGCATTCAGTTCTTTTTAATCCCAATAATACATCTTGGTTCGAGGAAAATAGGCAATATAGGAGCCATCATTATGAGTGAGATCATATGGTATAAGAGTTAGGCACTGGATTAAACATTACCAACTCAAAGGCTCATATCCCAATCAAAGTGAGTTGCCTTCTGATCATCTCATAGAATTAATGTGCATGATGAAATAATGGAATGTGGAAAAAAGCATGTATTCTGTCTTCATGTAGGAAGAGTGTACTAAAAATGCAATTCAGTAAATGAACAAGTAAACTTAAATCTTACTACTCCAAAGAAAAGATCTCATTTAAATTGAGCTACAGCCAAACAATCATATTTGTTACATTCTGACAGTTTTTATTCTCTTGCAGATGTTTTATTAATGTTGTCACTCTTGACTCTTGGGAAGTTCTGTTTTAACTGCCTCCCTGTATGACTGCTACTGCTGCTGTCATCATGGGCTACAGGATTTCCCAGGAAAGGTCAGAGACATCTGTTTGAACTGCAAAATATTTTGTAAACTCCACAATGAATGTAGGCTACTCTGTAAAGGGGGAAAAGGGATGATCTGTGCAAGCTGAAGTGCAGTCTAGGATGACAGATCCTGGAGAATTTTGTTTGGTCTGCACTTTCAAGTGAGTTGACCCAGTTTGTGTTTCTGGGACTAATTGTCCTTTGAACTATATTCTAATAATTCTACATACAAAATCTACATTCATGTATTCTAAAGTGCCTTTTCTAGGAAGGGCTATATTGAATACATATGATAAAACAATACATATAAGAGGAAAGCTGAATTTAAGAAAATATATTAAATGAACCTTGCTGTACTTTTTTATACTATAAATAAGGCAAAGATTAGACAGAATAATTTAAGACTCAAATTGTGCATGCAAGACTGACATATAGATTCACATATAGAGAATTATACACACTGGTACTCTATAAGCGGAACTAAATCAGACACAAAACTTCCGAAGTGAATTCATTATTTCAATATACAAAACTATGAACACATCAAAATAGCTTGCAGTGAAATATATGCTTCCAGGAAGATAATGGAAAAGGAAAGTGAGATTTACAATCTAAAACCAACAATTAAAAAAACCCCTGCTAATTCATGGCAAGCCTAATTCTTTATTGAGGAATTTCAAAATATTTTTGCTACCATCTCTCCAAAATGTTAATTTTTTTTCTGCATGTCCAATAAGCAAACAAACAAATAAATAAATTACAATAGTATCAACAGATATGACATTAAAGTTGATTCAATGAAAAATTGTATTTAAGATAACATTAGATTCCCCAAAGAATGTTTTTGAAAGGATGGAGATCAGATTTTCTTTGCTAGAAGGGTAAAAAATGTGAGGGTCTACTGACCCATAGGATATGGTCATATGATCATTTGATTTTTTTTGGATACTGTATTAATATATATAAACAGATTTGTGGGGAAAAATTTACAAGTTAAAGATGCCAATGTAAAATGGAACTGTATGCCAAGGCTTTGGAATTTGACTGTTTATCAGGTATTATTGTTATATGGAGCATAGAAACATATTGAGAATTTGGAAATGTGGCATTATTCAAGATGTCAAACAATGTTATTGGAAATCTGTGATATATCTGCTGTAGAAAAGGCAATATTTCCTACTAATCGAAGAAAGCAGCAATATATGTTGCTAGGGCAGAGGTTTTACTGATATTTTACAATAATATTTTATACTGCTCACATAATGGAGGTTTATTCATTAATAAACCAGTGATTATTGATAAGTATAAAATAGATTTTTCCCTTTTAGTTTGTGTATTTTGTTTGGGGTTGTTGTTTTTCTATTTCTTTTAGTTTAAGTATTGTTTTGTTAATTATGTGTGCATAAAATAAATAAGAAATATATTCTCAACCACTCAACTGATTAATGTTCTGAATCTTAAATTATTACTTTTATTATTTCACTCTGAAGTTGGCTGAGAAGGCACATACATCAACACGAACATATATCTACAAGAATGAAGCCATGAGTTTTTAATCTATAGCCTGTTTATAGTGGTTTCCAGTGGTCCAAAACAGTGCACACATGCAGTGCTTCATTGGCTCAAGGAAGGAGAAAGAATCCTGCATTTTTAGTAATAAGCAGTCCGATTGTAAGTTTATGTTCTGACTTAAATACAAATTTTATATAAAGACAGAGTTAGGCAATGTAACCCATTTTTAACCTGAGGACTGCCTGTAGAGCTTAGTCTGAATATTTAGTCATTCCTAAAGAGGAAAACATTCTGGCACATATATATTTGTGAAAAGTATGAAGTAATTTCACACTACAATACTCCCTTATGGTTGTCGTTTCATTTGGAAATGCCCATAGTTAAAAGTAAAGGTGCCACTGTCCAGTTGTGTCCGATTCTAGGGTACAGTGCTCATCTTTGTTTCTAGGCCGAGGGAGCCAGCATTATCCAAATACATTTTCCATGGCCATGTGGCCAGCATGGCTATATGCCACAGATGCATGGAATGCTGTTACCCTCCCACTGAAATGGTACCTATTAATCTACTTGCATTTGCATGCTTTCGAACTTCTAGGTGAGCAGAACTCCTGCCCAGTTTGCAGTTCTGCTCTAGTCCTGTCCATCATAGTTCTAGACACATGGAAAGCACATATATAGAATATGTGCAAAAACCCTTCAGATTTATTCCCTGTGCATAGTTAGCATAAGCAATGTATATTTGGGGCCTTATTTGGAGGGGGAGGAGGCAGTAGCAAGCAGCCCTTGCATGTGCAGTAAAAAACTACTGTTTGATCCATTTTTCTTTCCTAACTGCAGAAATAACTGCAGTTATTTTTGGCTATTAATTGCCAAGAATTTGGCAGAAGAGGAAGTTTTCTTTGGAGGATTGTTGCAGAGCTTTATAAATATTCAGGAAGCCCTTCCTCTTATTCTGACAAAGCATTTTGTAGTTTATTGTAGAACCACCCATGCTGAATATTCAGCTTTTAATTGTTGCCTTATTTATTTATTTATTTATTTATTTATTTATTTATTTATTTGATTTATACCCCACCTCATTTCCCTGGTCAAGGGGAACTCGAGGCGGCTAACAACAATTAATATAAAAACAATCAATAGTCTTCATAGTATGTCTTATCTATTTCACTTTTTTTTTCTGAATCACTGAATCACTTCTCCATGAATCTTTACTGAAATGTTCCTCATAGGGATTTATGACCTTTTCTTATTGTTGTTGGTTTATATTTGGATGGACCAACCTGTTTAAATTTCAAATTGTATGCCATTCAAATTATGGAATTGTATGTATAACTGTAAAATCTTTATATATACATATATATTATGTTTTCCTTTCTTTTTCTTTTTTCTATCTTCTTTTTTCTTTTTCTTTTCTTTGTTTTTTCCCTTTTCACATTTACTATAGTTTTTCTTTGAGTACATTTCTTATTATAAATGCATTTAAAAAAACCCGCAGGACTCCCAGATAGCTTGCACAACTGCTTCTGAGCTGACACAAGTAGAAACCAACAATTTATAAGACATTGTGTAATTATAAATGTAGTGAAACCTGGCTTTGAGTTGCAGGAGTAAAGAGGCAAATCAGCATTTTGTCAATGGTATGTAGAAAAAGACCCCAAAGAAACTCTTCCTAGATTTTCATAGTATTTATTTGATAGTGATGCAGCATGGGCTTTAATCTGGCAAGATTCCTGTCTACAGGAAAACTAATAAAGAAACTACTTTGAGCAATTCATCATGTTGTTCTTGGGTCCAAGTGCCTGACAATAAATAATGTTTCCATGTAGGAGATAGTAGAGGAAAGAAATCAACCGGGATCTCTTATTTTATTATTATTTATTTATCTATTTCATTTTATAAAACACTTAAATCAGAATATAATCTTAGTATTATGGATTGAATCTATTATAACATACAACTACCTCAGGCTCTAGGGGCTACTGTTTGTAACTGTTGAATTTTCACCAATATTATTTGGTGATTGTGTTGACTATAGTTCCTCATATTCATTTAAACTGAAATTTAACAGTGATTAAATGTGATACAATATATTTACAACCAGTTAATGCTATCTTAGAAGCTATAATCTCTATGCTATTTTGAAATCTCTGGTTTATTCATCTGTGATAATCTTTTTTTATTGTTCATAGTATCTCTTTTACTTGTTTATGGATTTTCTTTAAAATGTTCAATAAAACAAACAAATCTATGTGCTGCCTCGAGTTCCCCTTGGGTGAAGAGAGGCGGGGTACAAATCCAATAAATTATTATTATTATTATTATTATTATTATAAATGTCCGAATTTTGATCCCATGACCGTGGGAGGGGCTGCAATGGCCGTAGGTCCGGGAAACGGTCATAAAGTCCCTTTTCCCAGTGCCGTAACTTAACACGGTCACTAACTGAACCATTGTAAGCTGAGGACTACCTGTAAATTCCACCCCAAAATCAAACCAAAGGACAGCCCATGTTTGAACCTTGCTAGTAGGAATAGCTTTCAAATGGCATCCATTCATGCGTGCGCGGCCAGAATACGAGATGCCAGTGTTACCCTACAAAGTTGTGTACTTTTGTACAAGTACAAAAGACGTACAATTTCTGTTTCCACATCACACACCACAATTTCCTTCACCCTCTGGCCATTTTTCTGACCACACTGTGGCCGGGGGGTGGGGGCCCTGCCTGCTTGAAATGAGGTTCCCTGATTTTATTAAAACAGTCCGATGTATAATAAACCTGACAAAGGAAAGAAGATCACAGCTATGAAAGAGCCCATTATCTCAGTATTGCTAGATAACAGCAGACAGCTCCTGTGAAGGTAAAAAGGGAACCTTTTCACCACAAATGTCGCCTCCCGAAACAATATCAGAGATGGGTTTTTCCAGAGCTGATTTCCAACAGGAGAAAGGAAGCATAAATGCCAAGGTTATGCTTTCCCATAGCAATGCATCTCGGGAGGTCCGTGGTGCTTACAAATCCCCTAACACAATTGTTTGGCCAGACAAATATTTCATTCCCCAATAAGCATTTTTTTTTATGGGAAAAAGGTTTCCCAAACATCCACCCCACCTGCATTTAAGGAGTCTATAAAACTTCCTCGTTTTAACCTGCGTGTTCCTAGTCCATGCGTGTTCATCCTGAGTAAACCTTCAACTGAACTCAGGTGCAAAACGTTTGGAGCCTCTTTGCATTCTGCATATGCACACACCCTTCGGAGAGATGCTTGCGTGCCCGAAGCCATGCAGAATTTTTTTTTTTAAATGCATATTTTAGACTTCCTGGCAAGGAACAACTTCCTTGCTTTGTCTGTTACAACATATCAAACACTGGGGTTTTTTTTATAATAATAAAAAAGAACTGTGTGCTATTTCAGCACAGCTGCCAACGTTTTCAGACCGCAGTGTCAAAAAGAAATAATAATTGACAGCTGCTGCACTGAGCTCCCCTAAAGTTTAATGTAGGCCTGTTGCTTACATTTCTGGATTGTCTCTGCCAATTAGAGTTGGCTGAAGTCAGCCTTTAATTCAGAGGGGCTTTTGATCATCCACTAAAAGGTTTGGGGAAGCCCTTAAAACCCCTTTAAAAAAAATTGTTTTCCTTAATCTACCATATTGCCGCCTCGAGTTCCCCTGAAAGGGGTGAAGAGAGGCGGGGTATAAATCTAATAAATAGTAAAATAATAATAATAATAATTTCACGTTAATCAGGAGAAGAATTCAATCCACCTTTCTCTCTTCTCCCTTCTGAAGGGGAGCTAACTCTGAAGAGACAGAAGTTCCCCATTCTGGAGGTAACGAGGGATAATACAGGAAGTCCTCAACTTACAACCAGTTGTTTAGTGACCAAAGTTACAAGGCGGCTGAAAAATGCCAGTCCTCGCGGTTAACGACCGGTCCTTGCACTTGTGACCATCACAGCATCAGTCACAGGATCAGAATTCGACCACTTGGTAACCAGTATGTATTTATAACAATTGCAGCCTCTCAGGGACACCGGACTGTCATTTGTGGCCTTTTCAACTGGCTTCCCACAAGCAAAGTCAGTGTAGAAATCTGAATTGGCCTCATGATTCACTTAACAACTGCAGCCCAAAAAAGGTCGTAACTCACTTAACAACTGCTTTGCTTAGCAATGAAAGCGCCGTGAGTTGAGACCTATTTTCAATGCTGCTTCTGTTTTATTATCCTCTTTATATAACCCGTCTGGTTTGCCAGGAATATCGCAAAGATTGAAATACAGTGGTGTGATGCCGGGGGAAGTGTGTGTAATACAGTTTGATGGAAATATGAAGCCGGTAATAATGTCAGAGAGAAAGGCGAGAATTTTGAATGTTTCCTGTCGCAATTGTTTTCCCTAATAACGCGTCGGTTGCAATGCCCCGAGAAGGTTGAGATCATGTCTGAGAGAGAATCTATTTATTGAAAACAACTTGAAAAACAAGGCTGGGCTCTTCCCAGCCGGCACGTGTGCGTCCCCAAACCTTTCGACGTCTCGTAGAACCCTTTTTCAATTTCCCCAAGGGAATTGGCCAGCATTGCAAGTCCAGTTTTCTGGAAGTTAATTGTTCAACGTGGCCCTGGTCACAACCCCACTTGGAGTCCATCCTGGGTCCTCTTCTTGGTGCCACAGTTCAAAAAGGACAGTGGCAAACTGGGACAAGTTCAGAAGAGGACTACTGATGCAACTCCAAGAGGAAAGGATCTGGGTACACCTGCAGAAGGGTAAGAGTGTATGAGAAAGACCTTGAGAAACTGGGTAGAAGAGACACTACCGAAGGAATGCTCAGATAAGAGACAACACAGCCCTTAGCTGGATAATGAGTGGGACAAGAAGCCCAGAATATTTATTTATTTATTTATTAAATTCATACCCCGCCTCTCTTCACCCGAAGGGAACTCGAGGCGGCTTACAATACAATTTAAAAAACAGTCCTATATAATAAAATCGTAAAACACAGTCACTCACCAATCATACAACAGGGATGGATAGAATAGACCCTTCCTAGTTTCTCAGGCTGTAAAGGAGACAGTGACAAAGAATTGTACTGTATTTTCGTGCCTACAAGATTGATGTGGGATAAACCAGATAGGAACCACAACTTGGTGAGCTAAAATCTCCTTTATTCTAACGCCACCTTGATAGAACAAGTACGAAAACAGAGTAACAATGTGTGTTAATGTATTTTAATGTATTATTATGGTTGTAATGTAAGCCGCCCGGAGTCCTGCAGGAGTTGGGCGGCATATAAATCAATCAACCAATCAAACAAACAAACAAAGGCTAATTGTTTCTAACATCGCCTCGGCAAATCATAGCTAGACCAGAGGTTCTCCTAATCTTCTTCCATAGGGTCCAAAGGTTCACGTAGCAAGCCAGGATCAACGTAAACCAATTTTCCCAAACCAGGTTATCGGTTAGATGCTCCAAACCATGCCTGCTGAAAACTGATATCTGAAACCGTCCTTCCATAAGAAAGAAAACCAAACCGCTTCAGGGTGGAAGTCTCTTATCATTCAACCTCTTGTTTCTCAAAAGAGGACATGAGATGCTTCAGAAGAAGCCCTTGGTTGGCTCATGAAGAAGAAGATGTTCCTCCTCCTTTGTTGCCTCCTAACCACCGATAGGCTTCTTCTGAAGATAGAAAAATCATTTTGGGCACTTGGCTGCCCCCAAGAAACTCCAACCTTGATGGATAAGTCTCATTCTCTTCTAAAGCCCTCTCATCAAGGGGTTGTCGTATCGTTGGCAGAAAAAGGACATCCAAAAGACAGATTTTCTCATTTAGGCGTGGAAAAGTTGATATCTGAGAGGAATTATGGGGAACAAACCCTATTTGTAGTGGAGGACGAAGCTGACAATCTACGTCTGCTTTTTTGCAGAGGTAAGATCCCGTGCCTTTCAAAATTTAGAAATGCGTAATGGATGCATTTGCTCCACGTAGTAAAATTATATACATATACATTTAAAAAAAGCCCTATTCAAACTATTTCGGTCATCTGCTGTGCTGAGGTTTTTAAACGTCCATTTAAAACCTCTTAATGTCTGTAGTCCTCTTTGTTTTCCATAGAGCCAAGGGGAGCTTTAATTTATACGTATCGATTTGGCTGAAACCTTGTCATACTTTTTTACCTGATGCTTAAGCACTCTCAAAGATCAATATATGTGTTTTCCTACTTTTTTGGGTGCACGTGCCACATATATATATTTTTTAAAAAATGGCCATTTTGAATCCATCTAAGGACAAAAATTCAGGGCCCAAATAGAAACTCCCAAGAAAACGCACCCAGCTGTTCTTGAATGACATGGCAAGATCTTGGGATGGGAATATTCTGCGCAGTTGTGCATGATTCTGTTCATTCATTCAGTTCCACATTGCGCGCATGTGGATCTTTGCAAAGGATCACCTTGATTACGCAGAACACGCATATCCCAAGACCTCGTCATTTCATTTCGTGAGTTGGGCAGTCGTATAAATTTGTTTAATTAAAAAAAAACCCTCTTTTTATGACCCGGTAATCCCTTAATTCGTGGTACAGTCAGGACAACTTGGATGGGGCTGAACGTTTACTGGCCAGACGCCCTTCCTGACGCCACACGGAGTTCACAGCAAATAATTTTTTTTCTTTGCGCCGCAGGAGAGAACTATCTGCCGCTACCTAGGATTGAACTCTCAACCTTCCAAATGGGAGGCGAGCGTCTTCGCCACTAGTCCACCCACATTACTCCTATAAAATAATGTGCCCATGGAAACAGGAATGGACACCTTAACATTTAATTTAATATTTAATTTATTAAACTTATAGGCTGCCCAATCCCTCGGGACTCCGGGCAGCTTACAGCACATATATAAAAACATTATATAAAAATTAAAACAACGAGCATCCATTTACCTTATTTGTAAAAATAATCAAGGTGAGAAATAAACAACGCAGCTCAAATAACCCACCAGCCCTACCCAAACCAGGGAAATTCCACCTGCCACTCTCATGGTGTGGAAATGACACAATTGAGACCACCCAGTGCCCGTACACCCGTCCCATGACAGTTCTGCACCCAGTAGAAAGGATTCAGAGTGACGACGACGCCCCCCCCCCACCCAGCCACGAAAGGCTGAATCTCCCCACCACCCCAGTTATGGGGAGTTAACAGTTTATTTTCTCCTTGAGGTTATTATTTCTGTAATTTTATGAAGCCAACCACCGTGAGAGAATTTGGGGGAGGTTGTTCAGCTCGAACCAGACAGCCAATTCCCCCTCGCCTTTTCTGAAGGAACTTCAGGCTGGATCTCATTACGCGGCTGCTGACAGCCATCTAAATAATGATAATTATGGCCCCTTAGCCCAACCGAGAAGAATGATGGATCCCTAGGATACTGAGTTCATTTCTGAGCTTGATGTCTCTGCAACTCAAAAGTAGCAAGAGCAAAAAATAAATAAATAAATGATTGAGCAATCCATCTCTCGACTGGGCCAGCTCCTTTTCCTCCAGCCTTGTTAGCGAAGCTGGAAATCCCAGGGACAGTGAGGTTTGAGGGTGCAGCGAGGCTGAACGGGGAAGACAGCCAGCCTGAACTTGGGCCCACGACAGCCATGAATTTGTCACATTTTTTTTTCCTAGATAAATAAGAACCGCTAAGAAAAAGAAATGCAGAGAATTATTTCCACTCAGCAAGAAAAGACATATAAGGGGTAGGGAAAAGGCCCTCCCAAGCCCATTCCAAACCTATCGACATATTCCTGTAAAATACATGAGAAAATCCTGTTTTAGGTATAATATAATATAATAATATAATATAATATAATCTATATATATATAAAACAGAGCTGTGGGTTTGTATGTGCTCTATACAAAAATTCAGTTCTGCAGCAATCTGCCCA
>JANHGC010007587.1:13101-24740 GCA_027560395.1 Boaedon fuliginosus
AGCTAGCTAGCTAGATAGATAGATAGATAGAGAGATAGATAGATAGATAGATAGATAGATAGATAGATAGATAGACAGACACAGACAGACAGACAGACAAGACAGACAGACAGACAGACAGACAGACACAGACAGACAATTAAATAAAGTCTATACCAGCTGCACACAAATAATCCATTAGGCAGTAATGAACTAAATATCCAGTTAGTTGGATAGTTGCTCTATTTTTCCTATCACTCCTCTTCAGACTCAATAAAATTTAACACTACAGATATTTATTTTTCTAAATAAATACAAAGTTTAATTTTTTCATTAAGATGCCCACTAAAAATGTTTATCTAAATTTTTATAATTTCATGAATAAAAATGCAGACATTAATGACCATATTTTTCCTTGAAGCCAATTTAGAACTGGTATCTTAATCTCAGGACTAAATTTAATAACAATATCAAAACAACAACAAAGACAATGATGATGATGGAAGGTACTTGGCTGATACCTAGGACGCTGGCAGCAACTCGTATCAACCATTACCACCCGTCAATGATATTTGTGATGCATTTTTGAATATTCAGTTGACTGAGTTTCATGTTTAATGAATAACATAAATAAATAAATAAATAAATAAATAAATAAATAAATAATAGTAATAGAAAAAACAAGGCCAGATCAGCATCTATTTAATTAAATTTTTCCTGGTAACCCCATCACTACCATATATGATGCATTCATTCTTTGCCTGCCTAACAATAGATATAAATATAAATATAAATATAAATCCGTACTAAAGATATATATGAAAAAATTATGGTTGTACCAAAAATTCTTATCATATCTTTCCTTACAGACTACCTTTTGTTTATTGTACTTTGACTTCTAGAAGAAAGCTATGGCCTATTGTTCTCTTCAGTATGCAGCAACAAATACATTTTGTTTGGCTAAAGTAGGAGAATACCAAATGCTCACTTCATTCTTTGATGTGGAATGGAAGTGGGATTTGGGTGGTAAGGACAGATAGACCAAATTTGCCTTGTTGGCAGAAAGCTCCTCGTCAAGCCCTTAATATGATCCAACACTATAAAAATGAACCACAGTAGGCCTTGGACTCACTTATTCCTTTTCATCTGTGGCTTGGGCTCAAACAGAAAATGGGGAATTTCCATTTTAGATTCACTACAGTTCAGATGTCATTTAAAACCCACTTAAAATTGAGCTATGATTAGTTGAAATAAATAACCATTTACAAATTTATTTTGTGATTTTCTAAATCATGGGTAAAATTAAATAAGGGTCATCTGATTTTGATTAACAAATTGCCTTTAATATACAGTGTAGATTTCTGCTGTTTTCATAAATACATAGAATAACAAAAATGCTATTTTGCTGAATTAGCATTTCACTTTGTCTAGGCACATAATAAATACTGTATGCCGGTACAAAATAATTTTGGGGGCACATCCTTACCAAGACAGTTATGACCATCCTGAGCCAACATGAAGCCATCGTAACATATACAGCGATAATTGCCTAGAATGTTGAAACATTCATGGACACAGCCTCCATTGAACTCATTATCACATTCATCAATATCTGGAGAACAAAGCAAAAATCAGCACGATTAATGCCTACTTGTTTGTTATCTATAACAAACAGGATTGTGACAGGATTAAACCTTCTCATGTCCAGTACTGCTTCCATTTTGTTTGTTTGTTCGTTTGTTTGTTCAGTGTATTTAATTGCCCATCTCACATATGTGATCCCTGGCAGCTCATGGAGAAAAAAACACATACAAAATACAAAAAGTAACAAAAAGCATTACAAAAATCCATTAAAACAATAGAATCTATTAAAAACCGTAAAAACCATAATCTGCAGGAGAATGCAATCCATTATTTATTTATTTATTTATTTATTAGATTTATATCCCGCCTCTCTTCACCCCTTCCGGGGGAACTCGAGGCAGCATTTTATTAATAGAATAACCATTTAGTAGGCTCCATACCACCACTGCCAGACCTTGAGGCAAGTTGGCAAAGCCTGGTCTTAACTTCCTTCCAGAAGACCAGTAAGATAAGGACTAATTTGATCTTAAGGGGGACAATGGTTCCACTTCCAATGGTTATGTGCCATATCAGAAGAGGATCTCCTCTTGGGCCTTGTCAGATATCATTCCTTAGAGAACAGTATCTATAGCTTTGCTGTTCTGCTGAGAACAGGTAGATGTAATCTGGGAGAGAAAGTCCTTCAAACAACCCAGCCCCATGTCATGTAGGGCTTTGAATTAAACCTGGAAGCAAATTGGTACCCAGTGCAGCTTTTGTTTGTTTGTTCGTTTGTTTGTTCACAGTGGTGTAATATGTACTGATCTAGGAACAAACATTTTGCACTAATTGAAGCTCCTGAATGCTCTTCAAGGGCAGCCACAGGTACAGACCATTACAGTAATCCTTGCGGGAAATGACCAGGACATGAGTAACTGTAGAGCCTGGTGATCCAGTAATAGGGGCAACTGGTAAACAACCCAAGGAATCTGGAGGATCTCTTTTCAAAAACTGCCCAACAACCTCTCAGAATGGTATGGTTATGATCTAGAGGTTCAGCATAATGCAAGAATTAAGCAAAATGTATGAGTTGCTTCTTTGGAGTTAAATGACAGTGGCCACTATGTCTGGTTAGTATTACCAGATTAAAGACATCCCATCCCAATAATCTCCCCCAGTAGCTTCATAAGGATTTTGAAGAGCACAGGGGGTGGGGAGAGATAGACTTCTACATGACATTCTAAATGCCGAACAAGTATTTCGCAGAACACAGACAAAACCCCAAGGTCCAGTTCCACCATGTGGCTCACTATACAATACTATGTTCAATTGTAGCAAAAACAGAAGAAATATGAAGTTTTAATTTCTACATAAGCCATTCAGCATGATGTTCAAAGCAGTCTCAAAGTTTTATCTTGGTCTTAAGCCTAACTGAAACAGAACTATTTGATCCATGAACATGAAATGGTGAGATAATCACCTTCTCAATCAACCTTTTTTCAGAAATACAGTTCTTGAGATTGGCCTAAAGTTGCAAAGCTGACCTAAGTTGAGAGGGTTTCTTTGGTGTCAAAAGAGTATTTCATCATACAGTTGAAAATACAATGCATGTATACATGTTTATAAATAGGTATGTAAAATAAAACATTCTGGAGATTCTGGAGCTTGATAAACTTTTTCTTCCTATTTATCCTGGATGCTGCAATTAGAATGGAGTTGAATCTGTAATGCAGGCATAAAGGGCTAGTCTAGTGAAGACCAGGGGAGACATGATAGCAATGGTCCAATATTTGAGGGGCTGCCTCAGAGAGGAAGGGGTCAAGCTATTTTCCAAGGCACCTGAAGGTCATACAAGGAATAATGGATGGGAACTGATCAAGGAGAAATTCAATCTAGAAATAAGGATAAATTTTCTGACAGTGACAAAATCAACCAATGGAACGGCTTGCCTTCGGAAGTTGTGGAAGCTTCATGACTGGAAGCTTTTAAGAAGAGATTGGACTACCATTTGACAGAGATGGTGTAGGGCTTCCTCCTTGGGCAGAGGGTTGGACTAGATGATTGACAGTACAAGGTCCCTTCCAACTCTGTTAATCTGTTAATCTCTGTCTATGTCCTCTTCATCTTTGCTTATTATGTCCCCTGGTCATCTTCTCTTCTTCAATCAATATAATCTCTTATGCCTTGCCCTCCCACCCAATCTTAAACAATCCACTTATCAGTTGACCAGCAGTTTGCAGGGAAACAACTTTAGCATCTTTGAATCAGCTGAAAACAGCTGGGGTTTTTTCCCCTCTCTGTCACACACACAAAAAAACTATGGGAGCTCCATAAGTATTCCCCACATCCCCCAAAGATGGTTGATGATGTTGGTGAGTGGAAAGTTGGTTCAAACATCATTCTGAGCAAGATTATGTTTGCTATTGATTTAACATGTTATGTGAATAATGATTTATCACTCTGTATATGTTATAAGGGTTGTGGTGGCTCAAGGGACACAGTGGCTCAGTGGGTAAGATGCTGAGCTTGTCGATCAGAAAGGTCGGGAGTTTGGTGGTTCGAATCCCTAGTGAGTGAGTTCCCGTTTTGTCCCAGCTTCTGCCAACCTAGCAGTTTGAAAGCATGTAAAAATGCAAGTATAAAAATAGGGACCACCTTTGGTGGGAAGGATTCCGTGCGTTCCGTGCGCCTTTGGCATATAGTCATGCCGACCACATGACCACAGAGACGTTTTCGGACAGTGCTGGCTCTTCGGCTTTGAAACAGAGATGAGCACTGCCCCCTACAGTTGGGAACCAACTAGCACGTATGCGCAAGGGGAACATTTACCTTTACCTTTAGGGGCAAGAAAGAGTCAGGCCTTTCTGCATCTTGTGTGCTGCTATCTAGAGATAGTCCAGATTTTTGCAGATCAGACCTGTCTTTAAAACAAACTGTGCCCCAAATTCTGCTTCAAACAAAATATTATAATTCCCAATAATGCTGGCTGCTTATTATTCTTGTTGCCCTCTCTTCCAACAAACTCTTCCCCCATTTCTTTCCATATAATACCTGCTTCTTAGTTGGAATTCAAATAACTTAGAGGAGGGAGCCTGTTGGTGGGCTCTTCAAACTACTACATTAAAATTTTATTAAAAAAAAAAAACTACTAGACTAAAATGTGATAGTACCCTAGTAACAATTTGAGAAAGAAACACAGAGCAGCATCCACATAAATTATCTGGTGTAAAAGTGGGTAGGTGCTAAAGCAATGATGTGTGCTACTGAATTAGTACAGTATAGAATTATGGTATAATATTCATATAGAATTGCAGATAAGATTGCAACACTAAAACTCTGGAGGGTGGAGGTAAAAACAGCAAGATGATGGCCTTATAATCAAAGCTCAATTCTTTGTAAATGCATTGAATGACATATATACAATCAATAATTCAGAATAGAGCCCCTATATCATTTCAGACAAGTGACTTTCCAGTCTCTTCTTAAAAACCTCCAGTGACAAAACACACACAACTTCTGATGGCAAGTTGTTCCACTGGTTTGTTCTTTTTTGTTCTCTCTGTTAGGAAGTTTCTCCATAATTCCAGGTTGCTTCTCTCCTTGATTAGTTTCCATCGATGGTTTCTTGTCCTGCCCTCCGGTGCTTTGGGAAATAAATCGACCCCCCTCTCTTTGTGACAGCCTCTCAAATACTGGAATACTGCTATCATATCACACACACACCCCACCCAGTCCTTGTTTTCAATAGACTAGCCAAATCCAAATCGTGCAACTGTTCTTCATATGTTTTGGTCTCTTTAGTCTCTTTAATCATCTTAGTTTCTCTTGTCTGCACTTTTTCTCAAGTCTCAACATCTTTTGTGTAATCTTTTGACCAAAACTGGATGGAGTATTCCAGGTGTAGTCTTAGGCTACAAATTGAGTACAATTAAATGGAGCTGCAATTTTCCCTTTCTTCAATGCAAATGTCTCTGGTAGAAGCTTCATTTAGGTATGTTTCCTATGCAATAGACTTGCAATTTTTGAAAAGATTTGATAAAGAATGCTCAGCACTGACACAAATTAAAAATGGATTAGACCGTAAGAACAAGGCTTGCTAAAGTGCTTTAATAAATAATAGGGATCTTTCAAAAATCCAATTGTGCTTTTTCTATAATTTACACCAGTTCATTTAACAATAGCATTGGATCCATGACAGATAAAATAATATTTCGGTATCCTTTTCAAAGTAATAAGAAAATAAGAATAAACTACTTTGTATCATTTACAGTATAGGGGAGGAATAATGGAAACAAATTTGCTTGGATACGTGTGGTTTTTTTACACTGTTTATTTCCGTTGAGTATCTCTCTCTCTCATTTCCAATATATCTCTTTTAATTCATGAGAGGAGTTTGGCACTTCTTTTGAATAGAAGATCTTTGGCTGCGGAGTGGGGTGGTGGTGGTAGCGATTTAATGGTAGTTATTGAAGTAAGTTTGTAATACTCTATCCAGCCTGATACATATAAAGTTGTGTTCCTAAACTCCAGATTGGATGTTGGTAATGTCATGTTACATTTCCAACCAATATGTAAGGAAAGCTGAAGGCTATTTTTCCAAAGTCTTGCTGAACCATTATTAAGGCATTTCCTTTTTCTTTCCTGTGGAAGGCTAGAGGAGAAGCATGCAGGTTTTCTGTAAACAAAGTTTGCAGGAGATGCAGTGCTGAGCAGCTGCAGTGTATGTGTGTGTGCATATGCTCATGCACATACATGCATGCATGTATGCATGTATGTTTGTTGCATCCATCTTACCTACGAAACTGAGCTGACTTTTGGCAACAGAAAGAATAGAAATTGTTCAGTTATCATACCTTTTGGTACAGTTTTCAGGAGCACAAGCTCCTATTTGTCACTATTTTATGAAAACTGTTTGGCACAGGCATTTTATATTCAGGCTTTCATTATTGATGTGAGTCACCGTTTTTGATGGACTGGATCCAATTTGCTAAAACTATTAGCTTTGGCTATGAATTATAGAGGTGCATCTAAGATTAAGTAGCTTTGGGGGCTGACAAATACTAGCTATTAAAAATAAACTACCAAAGGTTAAATTGCTACCAAAGTGATGAGGTGTCTATATACATAGCTACATGAAGAATAGGAGCACATGCTGTGGCTGGTGTTTTTTATATTATACTCTATTCTGTGAAGAAGCTGTTCTGAAGAAGGTTTATTGAAATATATGAACAGCTAATAAATCCAGGAAACATTAAGCTCAAACTATATATGACATACAGCTGCATAGTACATATTTCCTCTTCATTTTAAGCAACCAAAAGAGCTGTCAGAAACTAGAGTTTTGAGCAAAGCAGGAATGGAGGTAAGTAACTGCTAAACCCTCTACTTATTTATTCCTCTAAAATGTTTCTCCAACTTTTTTATTCTAAAATAAAATTCAGTAGCTTTGGCCTCAGTATTGCTCCTCCATCAGATCCTGCAGCTTTTTTTTTAACCTGTTATGATGGCCCTTCTAGTGATGTGATAATCACTTCTCTAGATATTGGATTTTAATAGAAACTAACAACTATTATCCATCTACTTGCCTTGTTGCTATATTTTAGTAGTGGCAGAGATAGGAGAAAAACAAAACAACAATAACTAATCCCTCAAATTAGTTATTGAGCTCAATATCATGAATCTGATACAAAGTAATTAAAGTCTGTACTTTAACAAAAGAAGATCTTATTACCTAGATCAGTGTTCCTCAACTTCAGCAACTTAACAATGTGTGGCATCCAATTCTCATGTTGACTGGGGAATTCTGAGAACTGAAATCCACACATTTTAAAGTTGTTAAGGTTGAGAAATACTGGTATAGATATTTGCCATAAAGGAAGTCAACAGGATTGGAGAGGCAGATTTCTGTGAGTAAAGTCACTTTTTTAAGGGATTGTGAGATGGTGAGGCCTAATTTATGTTAAAATTGAATGTATTAGGCAAAGTGTATGGTTTGTGGAGCACAAATAAATAGACAAGGTTAACCTCTCTTTTTTCTAATCTGTGAAATATTTCAGCTTACTCTCTCACTGTCTACAATTCATTATTTCATCTATCCTTTCCCTTTGGTATGTACTGTACACCTAAATTTGTACTGCCATACAATTATAATCATTTCTTTTGAGTTCTAAATAATTTCATATGTTCAAGCTTCATATCTGCTTTGGCATGAAATGCTCATCTATTGATCTTAATAAGGAGAAAATATGAAGTAATCTTTCCTCTATAATGAAATATTGAGATCCATATGACATATAAGTGGCAGTTTTGTTCTGTGAAGAGATACAAAAGCAGACATACAAATACAAGAGAGAGTGGGAGAGACAGAAAACTAATAACTTGTGCAAGAAATCAGAAAGAATATTGCGATTAATTTAATACTGTTCACTGTATAGTAACACATTACTTACTATATTATGTGAGAGGATGGCTATGGAGGCAGAACCACCTAGATCAGCAAACCTTTCTGTACCACCCCCATGCATGTGTGCACAACCCCCTCACATACATGTGCAACCCCCCCCTGTGCACATGTGTGTGATCCCCCCATGCATGTGCAATCCCCCAGAGCTGAAAAACAATCAGCTGAGCTTCAGAAGAGGAAACAGAGGTAAGTATTGCACAGGAGCGGGTGGGAGGGCTCATTTTGTGACTGAACTGGCGGGAGGCATGCACGCATGTGCGATGGAGTGACAGCTTGCATGCCCGCAGAGAGGGCTCTCTGTGCCACCTTGGGCACCTATTTATTTGTTTGTTTGTTTGTTTGTTTGTTTATTTATTTATTTATTTATTTATTTAGATTTATACCCCGCCTCATTTCCGCGGTCAAGGGGAACTTGGGGAACTAGTTTCGCCACCATGGACCTAGACCTTTCCCTCTTACATTCATGTCACATTCAGATCTTTTAAAAAGATGCTGGATGAAGCTGAAGATAGGCATTAGTGGCAGATGAGCAAGCCCTTTAAAAAGTGTGTGTGTGTGGTTGTCTCAGGAAAGGTCATTCAGCAATCGTCTTGGTGGCAGAGTTGTATCGAAAGAAGAAGAAAAAAGAACAAAAAAGCTAAAGAGTATAGGCAAAAAGGAAAGTATTCAAAATTGAAGGAGAAGGGAAGCACAATAAGAACAGTTCCAGTGATTGGTTCAATTGTATCATCTCAGTTTCTATCTTAACTTTTTAATCCAGTAAAATCCAGTAAAAGAAATCTGGGACTTTATCACAAACAAATGGGAACAGTTTTAATCACTAATAAGAAGTATAGAAATATAAAGTAGGATAAAGGTAGAGTATGTAATGATGGAATAATTGAGAAATAGAGATTTGAGCATATTTGGAAATGTTATAGAAATAAGAAAAAAGTTATAAGAAATCAAGGAATAAAGTATAACTCCAAAGAATAAGTGAAGCACAACTTTATTTTTGCTCAATACATTTTGAAGAGAGATAAATTTCTAATTTTATCTGAAGTCTCTACCATCCTTCCCAACTTTAAATTGCACTGGACCAACAAGAGACTGATAGTAAACAATACAAGTTAAAAATTCATAGTTAATATATTGTCACAGACACAGTACTTTGTTGCACCTTGAAGATTTACTAAGTTATTATAACATAAGCTTTAGAGGGACTGTAATCTATTCCATAAAATCTATTGTATACCCAGTGGGGACAAAAAAGACAGAGAGGTTAAAGAGAAATGAAATGCAGAGGGAACAGGCAATTATAATTAATATCTTCAGAATTATTTGATCTGGGAATGAATTGTTCCTGAGAACTCCAGAACATTCTGTATCACTTCTGTATTATTGAATCACTGAATCAATTATTCAGAGAAATAATTTCTTTGAAACATATGATGTATGATGTTATGAGGATAGACCTGCTCTGAAATAGACCTGTTTTGTCCAGAATGTTATGTGTGGAACATTTCCCATTTAAAGACTTACTTTCTAAAAATTATCAGATCACTCACTTAAATGTGAGAGATGGTTTCCATAGAAGAGGGAGCAGATGAGAAGAACTACAGTGAGATAGCAGTTTCCCAAGAAGGAAGGAGCACATTTTTGGGGGACAGGAAGACAAAAGGTAGCATAATCCAGAGATGGGTAAGAGACAGAGAAAGAGATTCAGATAGCAATTCCCTAGAATCTCACAGGGAATATTTATTAGGCTGTGGGAAGTAAGGGTATAGTCTGGCAAGATTCTGTCTGTTACGTGTAAACAAATAAAGAGCTGAATTCTGGTTGAACTTGTTCCATGTCATTCATGAGTTTAACTTGACATGGAATGAAACAATGTGAAGGAGGATTGGCATAGTCAGGACATAACAGACCATGTAGGAGTTGTTCAGAATGATCTTTCATGGATCAATTAATTTTTCATGCACCTCATAATGAAATATGTTTGATGGTTATTCACAGTCGAGTAATAATATGGTAGAAAACTTTTTGGATATTTTTTTTTTAATAAAATAGATGACAATAGTAAATTCTAGTAAAATGTATGGACAATATGTCACATGAGACTGAATAGAGGAACAGTGATTAGCTTTGGGAGGGAGGTTAATTATTTGAAGGATTCATACCATAGTTATCACAGCAGAGTACTTTGATTAATGCTTTGATTCTAAGCAGAAAAAGGCAACATATATTGAAAAATTGCATAAGCCTTTCAGCCTAATTCACCTGCTAAAAGTAATAACAGAATTCTTCTTTTTACATCATCACAAAAGGCTCACTTCTTAATATGCTTTTGCAGAAGGGTATAAGGGAATGATTTGAACACATCAGAAGTGGTTTTGTATTATTAATTAAAGATTGTTCAGCCAGAGAGCATTGTACTTCAGCCACAAAATAATGTGAAATAATGATGCTTTTAAGACTTGGTTCAGAAAGGTCATGTGGAGCAAGACAATTTCATTAGTTGTAGACAGGCTGTGTGGCTATAATAATGGAAAACAAAGATATGAAACATGGGAGAAGAAGAGAGGTAAAGTAATTGCAACCACAACAGTAGCTTGCCTGTCATGTGCCTAATAGCACATAGGAATGTAATCAGGGTTAGATTTTAAGGAAAGGAAGAATCATGTTGGTGTAGTAAGCTAAAACATATAAACCTTTATTAAAATTTGAAAGAGGTAAAATAATGTATGCTAAAGTGGGCTAAAAGTTTATAATATACAGATGGAACAATGAGAAAATATGTGGTTGAAAAGATGTAAATTTACATTATAATCTTAAAGAGAACCTTTATAAAATAGCCGCCTCGAGTTCCCTTTGACTGGGGAAATGAGGCGGGGTATAAATCAAATAAATAATAATAAAATAATAAAAATGATGTACCATTGGTTTATGACACCAGAAGAATTATCTAGAATATAGAAAAGGCACATCAAATGTATATTGCTTGAGCCTTGAAGTGGATCCTGCCATGTCCTATCAACCTGAGAGAGATTGTCAACTGACATAATAAATACCCTTAATTAACTCTAAGTGGAATGGCTATAAATATAGCTACACACATAGATGGGTAAATTTAATTAAAAGTCTTATTTTGCCAGTAAAGGAATAGTTTACCTGGTACTATTTGATCAGGCATGCATACATGAAGTCTCTGATGTTTTGCTGCTGCTTATGAGAATTATTGCAGGAAGGTGCAAGAAAGGATATTTTAGCAGACAAATGCCTGAGGTATTGCAATTTGACATTAAGATCTGCATTACTAACATTTTGTTTATGTTGAAACGAAAGGGAAAATTAAAAGTCTGGGCTTTGGGTGTGTTTTGTGTTGGATCACTTCCTGTTGAATTTACAGACACTACCACATAAATCCCAATTTATCTTCATTTTAAAGTCTTCTGTGGGTCTTAAAGGAAAAATGATCACATTGTGTTCATTGGCTTGGAAGCAAGAGAAGGAATATTTGCTCAATTGTTGATCTAACTTAGGGATGACACAAAGACCAAAGCTAAAAGATAGGAAAGGAACATTCAGTTGTTTAGCCCAACGGTGCATTTTCAAGAGGCAATTGGACTTTCTGTGTTTTCTTTGAAAATGTTTT
>JANHGC010007589.1:0-16239 GCA_027560395.1 Boaedon fuliginosus
GAACGGATGAGTTTTGTGTTTTTATTGTATAGGCAACTGTGTTTTTATTGTATATCTTGGCCGCCTCGAGTTCCCCCAAAAGGGGTGAAGAGAGGCGGGATATAAATCTAATAAATAAATAATAATAATAATAATAATAATAATAACTTGGTCCTGTTTTGCGACCTTCTGACAAGCAAAGTCAACGGGGAAGTCAGATTCACTTCACAACTGTGCTATTACCTTAACAACTGCAGTGACTCCCTTAACAATAGTGGCAGGAAAGGTCATAAAATGGGGCAAAACTCCCTTAACGAATGTTTCATTTAACAACAGCAATTTGGGACTCAGTTGTGATCAAATGTTTGCAACTGTAAATTGCTCAGTGGGCAACACGATAGATCTGTTTGAAATCACCTGTAGAGAGGGTTGTGAACATTACTGGTCCACCAGTATGAAAGGTTGTTAATTCTCATCCTCCATTCCTCTCTTCTCCAGAGACGTTCTTTCTCAGTCTTGTTTCTGGAAGGAGTTCTTCGTAAGAGTTACTCATCATTGACAATGGTGACATGCAAACCAAGGTCAGCATCCTCGGCTGTTCTTCCATTGCCTTCCTGAGAAAGGTCTGAATCACCGGCATAACACCTGAGGATGCTGACCTTTGTTTCCATGTCAGAATTGTCAACAATCGGGAGGGTTTTCAGCCACTGTTTATCCCTCTGATCCCTTTTGTTTTGCAACTTTTGCTTTTTGTTTTTAGTTCCCCAGGTGACCCTATCCTCTTCCTTTATTACTTGCCAGGTTGATGTTTTCCCCACTTAGTTTTGATCTTCCCTACTTCCTCGGGTCATACCTTGTGTGACCTGCCTTGTGGATTGTTCTCTAATGCCAAACAATAGTCCAAAGATGTTGAAATGTTCAACCATTTCTGAATAAATCACTCCTGGATCCCCATGCTCATTCGCTATTACTCATCATCAGAGTTGGGATGGACCTGCGAGGTCTTCTCAAAGTCTAACCCCCTGCTCAAACAGGAGACCTTATACCATTCCAGACATGTGGCTGTCCAGTCTCTTCTTAAAAGCCTTTAGTGATGGAGCACCCACAACCCCTGAAGGCAATCCGTTTCACTGCTGATTGTTCTCACTGTCAGGAAATTTCTCCATAGTTCTACTTTGCTTCTCTCCTTGATTAGTTTCCATCCGTTGTTTCTTGTTTTGCCTTCTGGTGCTTTGGAAAATAAGATGACTGCCTCATCTTTGTGGCTGCCTCTCAGATATTGAAACACTGCTATCATGTCACCCTTACTTCACCCAATTCCTGCAACCATTCTTCATATGTTTGTTTGTTTGTTTATTTGTTTGTTTATTTATTTATTAATTCAATTTATACCCCGCCTCTCTTCCCCCATTCAGGGAACTCGAGGCAGCGAACAATACAATAAAAACATCAAGACCTATACAATAAAATCAAAAAAACACACTCACTCACTCAATCACACATGGGGGAGGGAAGGACACGATGTCAGGACCATGCTTGCCGGCAAAGCCGGGTCTTCAATGCCTTGCGGAACATAGGCAAGCTGGGGATGGTTCTAATCTCCACGGGGAGCAAATTCCATAGGGATGGTGCCGCCACAGAGAAAGCCCTTGCCCACGGCCCTGCCAGCTGACATTGCCTAGTTGACAGTATTCGGAGCAGGCCCTCCCTATGAGATCTAACAGGGCACTGGGAGGCATACGGTAGCAGCAGACGGTCTCGAAGGTATCCCGCCCCTAAGCCATGAAGGACTTTATAAGTTGTTACTAGCACCTTGAATTCCACCTGGAGGACCACTGGCAACCAATGCAGCTTGCGGAGGATAGGTGTTATACGGGTGTACTGAGATGCACCCTTAATCACTCTCGCAGCCGCATTCTGTACCAGTTGAAGTCTCTGGGTGCTCTTCAAGGGCAGCTTCACGTAGACAGCGTTGCAGTAGTCCAACTGAGAGGTGATAAGGGCATGAGGGACCGTGTGTAGCTCCCCCTGGTCCAGGAAGGGTCGCAGCTGGCGCAACAGGCGAACCTATGCGAAGAGCCCCCTGGTCACAGCTGTAAGATGGTGGTCAAATTGTAGCTGTGAGTCCAGAAGGACCCCCAAGTTGCGAACCCACTCTGAGGGGAGCAATTTCTCTCCCCCCAGCTCCAACGATGGAAACTCAACTGAACCACACGGAGGCAGTACCCACAGCCACTCGGTCTTGTCAGGGTTGAGTCTGAGTCTGTTGGTCTCCATCCAGACCCTCACAGCCTCCAGGCACCGGGACATCACTTCGACAGCTTCATTAGCTCCGCCAGGGGCCGAGATGAACAACTGGGTATCATCCGCATATTGGCAGCTTGGAGATAAAAATGCCCTCCCAGCAAAGTAGCAGGAAGAACCGCCAGCCTTGCATAACTCAGAAGCCCCGTTCAGCAGGAATTCCACCACGTCTGAGAAAGGAGCTGGTCAAACAGCCGTAAAATAGGAGTAGAGTCCCGGGGGGGGGGAGCATTTTCTTTGGTAGGAAGAGAACCAGGAGGCTGCACCTTTCCCGTCTCGCCCTGGGGGGAACCTCTGGTTGTGTGTTCTCTTGAGTGTGTGTGTGTGTTGCATGTGTGTGTGTGTGTGAATTTGCACCTCTGCCAGGGCAGTGTGGGGAAACCTGGATATTGCTGGCCACAGAGGACCCAAACCTCATCCCAAGCAGAGGAAAATCTAGCATTTTGTTTGGGATGAGGGGGGTCTGTTGGGGGAGGAAAGGCGGGGTATAAATTTAGCAAAATAAATAACAATAAATACATTTTCAAACTTTTGGCAGCTCATTTTTGCTCTCAACGTCCTCCCAGGGATTCCACAGCTCACGAGAACATTTGCATCCATTTTTAACATCTGAATACCGAAATAGAGGTTTCATGAATTATGAACAATCCAGATATTATTATTTTTTCCTCCTGGTTTTGAGGGTGTTTTTCAAGCCAAATCAAAAATAGTCCTTTAGAAGTGGCGGAGAGAGGCCCGCTGCAGGGGATTACAACATCTCCCGCTATCTTGGGAACACCTAATGAACCAAATTATTGTTTCATTTTTTAAAACTCAGGCAGGGCCGAGAGGCAGGTGAAGAAAAGGTTTGCTGGATTCTTCTGATCCTGCCTTGGATAGAGGTCGGTTGGGATGCCTGGAGCAACCTTTAAGATGTCTGCTATCTCCAAGGGAGCGTCTATTTGCATTTTCAAAGCAGCTAGTCATCTTTGAGACTCGGCTTTGTCTGCAGCCTGAAGATTTGCTCTTTGGACTGGAGAGGGAGGGCGGAAAGCCCAAGTAAACAAGCCAGCTCCCAACACAGGAGCAGAAAAGGACACCATAAGGTGATCTGTCAAACGTTTGCAGGCAAAAAATACCTGCAGGCGGCCGAGAACATAATGAAAATGCCATCAAAGGGAGGATTGGTCTTTTGGGAGCCGAGACAGATTAGGGCTCTCCGATTGGCTGAACTCCCTGTACTTCAAATCAGCAGGCCTAGTGGGGAGGGACGAGGGAAGCTGTAATTCAGCTGCAAGAAACACAAGACTCTCACCCCAAACCTTTGACCAGAACATCGCAAGTGGCCGAAAGGGTTGGCTTCCTAAGGAGGGGCAGTCCTTCCAAAACGGGTTAAAAACCAGGATGCAGCTCAGAAGCTAAGCAGGCTGGATCCTTGGGTGGGGCACCCAGACGGACAACCATCCCGAGAGAAACCAACACTCAGAAACTCACCAAGAGTTCAGATCAACTTTTGAGATGTTTCGCCATTTCAATCCTGGACAAAAATCTGGAAAAGAAAAGAGAACAGAAGATTGAGCAATTTATGGATGAAGTGGAGGAGAGACAGAAGTCAAACCCACCACCCTCATTCCCAACTTATTTAGGATTTCCAGTTTGCAACTCAAGACAATATATTGAATTTCTTAGCTAACGCAGAAGCGAAGAGCCCTCCGTAGATCAGTTCACGCAGGCTGGAAACAGCCCAGGGAGGTCGTTGGGAAGCCCAGAATTAGAACTGCTGGGAGAAATAAGAGCGCGCCTTCACAGAATTCACCCCCTGAACCAGGGCTTGGTTAACCAGGGTTTATTGATCGCGAAACCCAGCCTCTTTTCAGCGCGGCAGAATGGACTGAACAACTGGGGAGCCTTGGCAGCATCCTTGGGGTTTTAATTAGCAGCCCTTCGTCATCGTCATTATTTTGCTGCAAACTGGCACCAGCGGCTGTCTTTCTGCCAAATACCGAAGGATTTCGGAGAGATGGCGTTGCTGCTGCCGCTGGACATCCCGGTCACGAGGCCTTCTCCCTCCGCTGGGCATCTGAAAGCCACACACTGCAGCTGGCATCTCAGAGGGCGGCAGGAAGAGGAGAAAACAATGCCCTCATACCTTCCTGGGACGGTCTGGGATTAATTACTCCACAAACATTATTAGGTCTTGAACACCACGCTGCAGCCGTGGCTGATGGGACCCTGGCCTCCATTGGAAAGAGATTACCGTTAATTAATTGAACTATCTGCAAAGAGAGAAGTTGGCCGCGCCTTTGTTCCTGCCATCTGGCACGCTCTCAAGAAATGCACGGATTTCAAAGCGCACAGGGACATGCAAACAGTTCAGCACAATCTGCTGTTTTTTTAAAAAATGCACAATTATGTTCCTTTTCCCAAAACTGCATCTATTTCAAGCACATAGTAGCGAGGGCAAGCCTGAAAAAATGGCAATACCACTAAAACTTAGATTTCTTTTTGTAACAAAAAATAAAAAAAGTATGTCAAAAAAACCCCTCAGACTTGTCTACTGCTTCATAGTGCTTTTACAGCCCTCTCTAAGCAGTTTATGAAGTCAGCCTATTGCCCTCCCCACAACAACCTGGCTCCTCATTTTACTGACCTCGGACGGAATGGAAGGCTGAGTCAACCTTGAGCCGGTGAGGATCGAACTCCCAGCAATGGGCAGAGTCAGCCTGCAATGCTGCACTCTAACCGCTGCAACCACCATGGAGCTCTCCTGTGATACCCTAATTCAGTCTGGTGAACCCAAATTCACCTACGTAGGACTGAGTTGCTCATCGACTCAGAACCACGAGGGCCGGCGTAGAGAGAGCCATGGGCTTTTTGATTTTCCTGCGATCAGGGAAACTCAACCCCTGTCCCGACTTCCGTAACTGCATTCTGCGGGTATCTCTGCGCTGATGATAGCCGTCCCCCACTAGAAGAAGCAGGCCGTGGAATCGCCTCCATAGGACACTAGAGCTGCTTTCATCGGGGATTGGCCCTAACAGCAGGATCTTGCATCTGATTGTACGACATTGCTCCCCCCCCCCTATACTTATGGGATTGAAGGAGGTGTCTATCTGAGTCACTTCTCAATGTTATCTGGACCTCCGTGATGTTAGTCCCCTTTGTCTAGGGAGCAGACCCTGAACAGCTCCATCTTCTTGGTCATCTTCCTGACGCTTCTCTCGCTACATCTGGGCAAAGACGTCCTTTAGCAACTGAAGACTGGACCCCTTTTCCCCAAGGGGACTGAAGGAGAGCATCACCTTTCCAGATAAATCCGGGGGCCACATCTAACATATCCCCCCCATGGCTGTGGGAGAGGCCTACTCCCCAAAACAGCCAAGAGAGGCCCTGCTCTTTCCCCCTATTTGTGGCACTGCCCCCTTTCCAGGGGCAGCTGCGAAGCGAGCAGCCCTCCGTTTTCTCCCCTGCCAAATTCCAGCATCTAAAGTGACCGAAGGGAAACGTTATTCTCGGTCCAGAGGCCAGTAATGAGTCTAGCTGTAGTTAATCAACACTATTGATTTTCTTCAGCGTCAAGGCCTTTCAATCCAGGGACGTGTCGTCCTGGCTTTGCATATGTTCAGAGGCAGAATTCACGAAGTCCCCAGTTCTGGGGGCTCAGCCCCACACCGTGGTTTTACCCCAGACCTAGGAGGCCACGCGGTTGGGCGGAACATCCAACAGGACTGTTCCTGGACCTCGATAATCCTGGATAACTGCACAATGTCTCTGTTAGGAGCCAGTGTTGACCCACAGGCATGACCTAATCCAGGAAGGGAGAGAAGGTGGTTAGGCCCGAATGGCTTCTTCTAATAGTGTTTCCCAACCTTAGCAACTTTCAGAATTCCCCTGCCGGCCATGCCGACTGGGGAATTCTGGGAATGGAAGTCCTCCCATCTTAACATGGCCAACGATTTCTAGTTAGGCTTAGGATAGGATAGGATAGGATAGGATAGGATAGGATAGGATAGGATAGGATAGGATAGGATAGGATAGGATAACAGAGTTGGAAGAGACCTTGGAGGTCTTCTAGTCCAACCCCCTGCTTAGGCAGGAAACCCTACACCATTTCAGACAAAAGGCTATGCAATCTCTTCTTAAGAAGTTCCAGTGTTAAGGATCCAGGAACTCCTTCGGCCATGAGGTTCCTTTGGTAGCCTTGGCCAGTCGCTCCTCCTAGCCTATTTCATGGGGTGGGTGGTTGTGAGAATGAAATCTAGGGAAGACAGTGGGGGAGAACTCACACAGGCCACTTGGAGCTTCGTGGAGGAACCCTGGACCGAAATATAAGCAAGAAAATGGAAGGAGTACAGCTGAATCCTTTCCAGCAGCGATGCTCAGGAACCGAGTATAATCTCCACTTAAGAAAGGAAAGTGATTCCCCGTTGTGTCCGTTGCAATTGTACCCGTTGTGTTGTCCTTGGATACAGCTTTGCATGAAACACGTCTTGTTTCTAGGGCGCCAAATCGCAACCACAGAGCTGCCAACTTTGGCAACTGAAACTTTAGAACCTGTCAGGTCCTCTTCAGAGAACTGACCCACCGTAGGAAGGCCGATGTCCCGGCTCCAGCGGTGTCTTAAGAGCCGAGGGCCGCATCCTGCACTTGGGTGCAAATGTAAACCAGAAGCCATTTCAAACGAGGTGGCTCGAACAAGCCACTCAGGCTACGTGGGACCCACAGAGAGAGTCACCAACGCAATCCCACAAGCATTTGCGTCTAAACAAAAAAGAGATTGATTTATTTTTTGCCTCTTTGCCGTCTGGAATTCTGCTTGAACTAAGAAAACCTTTTACATCAATTCTGGAATAAGAGTTTGCTCAGTTCCTGATAGGTTTTTTTCCCCTTGCGCTAATCCAAGTGCGTTTTAAAAACTTCTTCACATGATGGGTGTGTTACCCAAAAATTCAACAAGAGCAGTCTTGATATGATCAAAATATATTCCAGACATCCATATATTTTTTTAGCCTGAAGTTCCCGAAAAACTAGGCGCTCACGTCATTTGTTTCTCTTAATGTCATTTAGCTGCGTTACTGTATATATTTATGCATCCAGCTTTATTTACTCACGGGTTATCCGTACCATATGTTTTCAAACCATGCCTTAATTACACACACACACACACACATGCACACACACACACATGCACACACACACAAATATGAAGTAAGTGTTCTGCTCTATCATTCCCACTTTGGAAAGAGGCAAATTAACTCCGGGGTTTTTGGAAGAAACTGCAAAATACAGCTCTCCTTTTTTGAACTGAAATATGTCTGATCCCTGTTTAACTACTCTCTTCTTATCCCTTTCTCAACAACCGCCAGGCATCTTGGTCACCAGTCTGCAGAATTTACACGGAGACAAACCAGGAAGTGCCTGTTTTTTGTTCCTCCAGATTTCCACCTCGCGTGGAAACGAAAACAGCTGAAGGGGTCCAGGGGCTGCTCCTCCAGCAACAGAGGGGGAGAAAGCTTTCCCACCAACTGCAAGAAGAACGTCGGCCTAGTGGCTGGAAATACAAGTAGTCCTTTGCCTTTATGACCAAGATTAAAACCAGAACCTCCGTTGCTGAGCAACGCAGTTGTTAAATGAGACACACTCAATTTTATGACTTTTTTGCCATGGTTGTTAAGCGAATCACACAGTTGCTAAGCCAATCTGACTCCCCCCATTGACTAGGCTCGCCAAACACCAGTTTGGAAGATTGCAAGAGGCGATCACGTGACCTTGGGTTTCCACAACTGTCACACCTGTTGCCAAGTTCCTGAACTTGGATCCCCTGAGCCTGGGGATGCTGCAGGGGTTTAAGAGCAAGCACCGAGTGCCGTTGTAACTTCAAACAAACGGTTGTAAGTCAAGGAGTCCGCTGTAAGGCTTTGGCTGGGAACGAGGGCTTCCAGAAAACAGCATTCGACCGAAGTTAAATCTTAAATCTCTGGCATGGGGACCCACAGAGCTGAACAGAGCCGAAATTGTGCTCGTTCCCATCCCGGCTTCGTCAAACACAGCCGCCTCTTTGTTGCTTGTCCCGTCCAGTGGCGCCGGCGCACGCTTGCACAGCAGCCAACGAGGAGGGAGGTTTTGTGGCAAAGAATGGGGAAGAGCTCCGACATGGAGGGAGCCATTCTTTCCCCTGCGAGAAAGAGGAGCCATTTCCTGGCCATTATCTCCCCAGATGCGCTAAAAGCGGATGATTTATGAAAAGAGACACACGCAACCCCGCTTGGAGCCACGAAGAAGAAGGGGGGGGGGTGACCTACTTTTATCAATATCCCAATGGGATTCCTAGTCAACCGTTGGCCAGAATTGGCCAGGATGCTAAAACCAACAATGCATCTGATTCCCAGGAGGGGGACCAGCAGGAGGCTGAAGGGCCCAGGTGGGGAAATTAAGCCACAAATTTGGGGAAGAAGCCTCCGAGGTCCCAGGTTTGGCAAGACCCCAGCATCCGCTCTGAGTGTCCATTGTGGCTGGACAATCCCAAATTACCCCTCCGGCAGACAGGCAAGCAAGCCGCTCGGCCTCCAGCTCGGCTGTTGTTCCTGTCTCTCCCAAGGACACCCGTTGCTCCAATCGGAAGAGGAAAAATGTTTGGGGAAACTGTCCCCGAAGCTCCTGCCCCAACTTCTCCAGGCCTTGAGGCTTCCAACAAGCAGAAACCAAAGGGCAGCTCGGTTCATCCATCCATCCGGCAAATGGGTGAGGAGGATTGAGGAGGCAGGGCGGCTGAAAAACAGCCCAGCTGGAAACAAAATCCAGAGCTAATTCTGCATTTCAGGGCAATCTGCATTAAAAAAACCCTGCAGCTTCCAAGCAATTAGGGATAGCCTTTGGCTTTCCACGGTTCATTTAGTGACTGTTCAAAAGTTACAACGGCACTGAAAAAAAGTGTCCTGTGAATGTTTTTCACACCTTTATGACTGTTGCAGCATCTCCCTGGGCCTGCGATCAGAACCGGGGTGCTTGGTTCCTATTTAGGACCCTTCCCAGGGTCATCGATCCCCTTTTGTGACCTTCTGACCAAGTCAGTGGGGAAGCCAGATCCACTTAACAACCATGTCCCTAACAACTACAACGGTTCACTTAACAATTGTGGCTGGAAAGGGGGTAAAATGGCCAAAATTCATTTTACAACGGTCTCGCTTGGCAACCGAAATGTTGAGCCCAACTGTGATCGTACGCCATCCAAGGCAAGTTGCCGTTGGGAGGGAAGCATCTCAAAACCCGGAGCCGAGGAAGACAAGTCAGCCGCTTCAGGACCCTGGACAGCTGCCTCCAGCAGGGCCTTCTCTGCCTCTGCCCCCTCCAGCCGGGCGTTGCTTCCGATGGGAGCCACGGAGATGCCACGGCAGACGCAGCCCATCCCCGCGAGTCTCTTTCAGGGCTTTGATGAGGGCCTCGTGAGGCCTCCCAACCTTCCTTGGAGAGAAGCCTCCCACCGGAATCCGGGGGTCAGGGTTGCCCGTCAGGTTTTCCATCGGGGAGGGGGGAGGGGGAAATGCCCCCAGCGTTTCTTCGCTTGGTGTCCTCAGCAAGGTCTCTCTCTTCTGGAATTAAACGGGAGGAGGCCGAGCAGGGAGGACGCGATGATGAATGGGCTGGCGGAGATGTCACGGTGGGAAACACACTTCTTATGGCCACTTATCTCAATGACATAAGAGGACTCCTCGTAGGCTGGAGAGGGAAAGGGGGGAGGGGGGCTTGTGTGAAAGAGTCGTCACTCAGGGAGTTGCTAGCGAGCAGCACCGGACCGGGAGAGGCTTCCTCCGAACTTCGCTGAAGATTAATGATCCGAAAGAAGGAGGAGGAAGTGGCTCTCCCGCGTAAAAAGGCTCCTTTTGCAAACCAGAAGGGCCTCTTGGCCCAGGAAAGAAGCAGGAGCCAGTTCAAGAAATAGGAGTGACAGGTGCCAAGCCCTGAAAGAGACTCGCAGGGATGGGCTGCATCTGCCGTGGCATCTCCGTGGCTCTCATCGGAAGCAACGCCCGGCTGGAGGGGGCAGAGGCAGAGAAGGCCCTGCTGGGGGCAGCTGTCCAGGGTCCTGAAGCGGCTGACTTGTCTTCCTCGGCACCGGGTTTTGAGATGCTTCCCCCACAACGGCAACTTGCCTAGGATGGCGTACGATCACAGTTGGGCCCAACATTTCAGTTGCCAAGTGAGACCGTTGTAAAGTGAATTTTGGCCATTTTACCCCCTTTCCAGCCACACAGCGAATCGTTGCAGTAGTTAGGAACACAGTTGTTAAGTGAATCTGGCTTGGTCAGAAAGTCGCAAAAGGGGATCCAATGACCCTAGGACCCGTCACAAATAGGAATCAAGCCTCTGAGCAAACAGTCGTAAGTTGAGGACTACCTGTATAGGGAATTGGCTTCCTGCAGAATCTCTCTCCTTATTCTCTGCTGCTTCCGCTTCCCCGCGCCTCCCCCCAAAAAACACACGCACAGAAGCTGCGAAAGGGAAGAAGAGCAGGTGTGGTTCATCTTGCTTGGTTTGTGTTCCCCACCCCTCCCCATTTTTTTCTCCCAGAGACCCTGACAGCCCCGGCTGACTAATTTAGAAGCAGAAGCCGACGGCCTACACCTTGAAAGGGCGCCCGGTTGGAGAAGGCGATCCAGCCCTCTTCTCTTTCGGAGAAGCGTGGAGACTTCGAAATCTGGAATTAGAGCATAATTAGAATTATTGCGCCAACTGGAAGGCCGCCAGGAGATGGGGCTAAATGGCTGTGGTCCATTTAACATGGGAGCGCCATGAGATTTCTAATCATCACCAGTGGTCAAGACCTTGGTTTTACATCTCATTTATAAGATAATAAAGTCATCTCCCGTTTATCCTTCGGTCCGGAGGGACGCGCAGACAAATTGTACGTGCCAGAGGGGGCAGTGGCTTAGAAAAGGTGGGTTTTCCTCCCCCCAACCAAAAAAAAAGGCAGGGGTCTGACACAACCGCAGACACCGAAGGGGCTGTATTTTTATGCGAGTCCGGTTAGCGTCCAGCTAGCCCCCCGATCTGCACCGTCTTTAAGTGTCACTGCTCAAAGGAAGGTGAGCCTCTTCTCCTGTGAGTTATTCCTCCTGCTCAGATAATACGTGGGGTTTATAAAGCTGTACCTTGGCGATAGATGGCCAGGCTGCACCACTTTCCTGTGAAGGTGAGCTGGAGCAGGTGAGAAGAGGAGCCAGCTGTCCTTTGAAAACGGAGCAACGAATAAAGCAGGCTCTCCCAACCTTGGCAACTGAAGGAGGGGCAGGCTTTAACTCCCAGAATTTTTAACTGTCCAGAAGCTCTCTGCATTTTTGGCTGCACTGTGTGGAGTTCCTTTGCTTCACGTTGGCGAGGAAAACAAAGCAAGAAATCCCCTGCTGGACTCTGGGAGCAGGTGAGGGTTGGGGAAGACCATTCAAACATCCGGACAACGAAGCACGAAGCGGCTTGGATATCGATGGGAAAGAGTTGTTCTTAGCAGCAGCCCTTCCAATTGCAAATACTGCCTGCCGCTCGGATCGATATTAGAACCTGTTTAATTAATTTGCATGATCAATAACTCAGGAAGCTGGAAAGGGCTGGGCAAAAAAAGATGTCGGCTCGTACGGAAGAGAAATACGGCACGATCTTTCCTTGGCGTTGCTAAGAATGACTGGGCTTCCTTCAGAGCGGGGAAGAGGGAGGGAAGAGACGTTTGAGCCGCTTCTCCTGATTTGTGTCCGTAAGCCGCCTAGACTTGATGGGAGCGACGGTCATAATACATTTAAATAAATAAACCATCACCTTACAGCGTGAGCCACTGAAGCGTTACTCATGCAAGCCATTCCTCACCCTGTTCCCAACACACCCGGCGTCTCCTTAATAAATCAGGACATGTCAGAGCAAGGCACCCGACTCTCCAGGCCTTAGAAAAAAATCACAGTTATTTCCCATAACCTTCATGGTGGCTTGTGGTAGCTCCGTGCTCTGTTTAGAAGCATGCACACCTGCCCAGGTAACCGAGAAGGCGGTGCAGAGATTGGGGGGGAGGGAGATGTATTGTAAAGGTGTGTGAAAATGATCTCCTGAGACAGGAACAGAGAACTGCAGCCCAGTCAGCTGTCAGGCAGAAGGAGTTACCCACAGAAAGAGGGGGAAGGGCCTGAGAAGCATTCCAGGAGGGACCCTCCCTCGTTTCCCAGGGATTAAAGGGAAGGGAGGGCAGGAATCACTCCAGACTCCCAAAGCTCTGTTAATAGGACCTTGCAAATAAAGACGGAGCAAGTGTTTGTTGCTATGCTTGTTAGAATTTACGTAAAGAAAAACCAAAGCCTTAGATTTGCCTCCACTCCCCTTCAGCAATCTCAGCAACTCCTGCACAAACGTGCAATCCTAACCCTTGGAGCGATGGAAGCGCAACTTTTGGGACTTCCAATGGTCTACTAGAGTCATCCCATCATAACTGCTGGAACGAGGACAGGGTGATGGTTTATAAGAGCTCCACAGAGGTTGGGTGATGCCAGAAGATGCCCAGAAGTCCTGATGAAGGTTCCAAATGGCAGGAGAGGGTCCCCACATGCTGGCCAACATTTCTGCCGCTCTCCAAACAACCTCTCCGCTGCATCTCCAGGGCCTACCTTCTGAACTTTCAATCTTTCCAAATGATTTTCTTAACATTTTGCTAGCTGTGTTGAGTGCTCTTCTGCCTGGGCATCTACAGTGCGTCAGACACTCAACCAATGCTTCCTGCTAGGAGCAAAGTTGCAGCGCTGGCCATAGATGCCTGGTCAATTGGTTCACATCTTCTTCTCTGCGGACACCGGCAGCTTTTCCCCACCAGGGCTTTGTCCTCACTTGAGGCACCGATCTGATCTGTGGAAAGAAAATGTTCACTCCGTGGGTCTTCTTGCTGAAACTTCCTTGGCTGCTGCGCGCCATAAAGCGAGAGGATCCAGGGAAAGAATTACAGGGGGGCAGCTGCCCCCAGCGCAGAGGAGCTGAAATTTTCCATGCTAGGGCTAAACTAGCAATTAATTTTCTTGATGAGCTTAAACTAACCTTTCTGCTAAAAGAGCAAGGTAATTTCCCCACAAACAATATCTAACGTGACATTTGCAGAGTACAATGGGGAGAAGGTGCCCGACTGAGAAGCAATTTGAAAAACAGCAGTTGGTAAACACAACCAATTTGCACCTTCCAAGCTGTAATTTGGGGGGGGGGGAAGCACTCAAGGCTCCCGGCCTTCAGGTTAAAAGAACCACAAAAACCGGTGTGACCCCAGATCCCAGAGAGGCCTTCCCTGTCTTTGAAGGCTTGTTTGCAGAAACCAAGAGCATGGGGGTCTCTTCCAGAGTGCAGGGCTTTTATCATTTATTGGTTAGAATTCAATCCCGCCTTGATTTTCTACAGCTCAAGGAGACGCACTTAATGCCCCTTCCTCACATTCACACCACCAGCAAACTTTGTGAGATTGGTTGGGCCGAGAGAGACGGATTGGCTCCAAATCACTCAGCTCTAAGGAAGAGGCATTCTTTTGCTTTTCAGTCCAGCACTGCAGGTCACCCCAGAGAGAAGACAGCCCACCTTTCCTTAAAAGACCTGCATGATGAAGCAGTGATGCAGCTTACCTCTTGACCTGGTGGGTGCTTCATCACTGGGGGGTCTATGGAAATCCTCAGTCCTCCAGGTCACGGTTGTCCCAAAGGTCCTTTTTTCAAGAGGCAACTGGACTTTGGGGTTTTTCTTCGAAGACGTTTCGCTTCTTATCCAAGAAGCTTCTCCAACTCTGAGAGCAGAAGAAGCTTCTGAGAGAAGCTGAAGAAGCTTCTTGGATGAGAAGCGAAACATCTTCAGAGAAAACCCAGAAAGTCCGGTTGCCTCTTGAAAAAAAGCACGTTTGGGTCATCACTGGAGGGTTTCAAGAAAAGACTGGACAGACCTTTATCCAGAATGATACGGGGTCTCCTGCTTGACCTGCGGGTTGGACCAGAAGACCTCCAAAGAACTTATCAACCTTAGGATTTCATGATCCAGCAAAGGGGGCCCCACAACTTTTTCTTGGAGATTTGCAACTCTCGGGCTCCTGTTAGGGTTCTGCTGTCTGCTTTGTGGTAAGAAAGGATACCAAGAGATCATTTGGACTTCCTCACAAGGAAGTCTCTTCTGGCTGAATCATTGATGTCCGTGGGCCCAAAGCAATGGGGGACAGACATCTCTTGGACATCAAAGACCATCAGAGGAAACCCCATGCTTAGAGGGGAGCCAAAGGATCCTTGAGTCCCACCTGCCTCCCAAGCCCTAAGAAGGATCAAATTCAACTCCTGCACACCCAGTGATCCCGTTTCACTTCCTCCAGACAAGGCTAATCAACATTCTTCACACATCCCTGGTTTGAAAATGACCTTTGTAGCTTTTCCACGCTGGACAAATGGCACCGAAAGAGAGAGAGGGTATCTAATTCCCCCTAATTGCTCTGTCAAAGTGTAATTAGCCTAGCCAGAGCTGGGCTGTTGGGGGCAAACTTTGTGAGCCTTGAATGTCAGAGCTATTAGGGGGTTTCCTTGACCTCCGAAGCGCCAGCCATTTTTTTTTTAAAGTTGGCATCCAATTACTTCTGATCCCCTGCCATCTCCTGCCGTGGCACCGGCAGAATAAATGGGGCACTGTCACGGATCGAATGGAAGGAAGAACGGAAGACTCAGCTAAATTTTGCTGGATTAAATTCCATCAATGTTGGGAGATGCAGCCCACCTTCCCTTAAACAGAGCCGAGGGATGCAGATGCTGCATTATAGGCGACCTCCACGTGCAAGGATTTACACGGTTTCTTCTCCTCCTTTTTCTCTGTTTTTCACTGTCTGTATCCTGTAGTCTTTTCTTTTTACTAATCTGAACATCCGAAGGAGTTGGAGCTTAGAAGATTTAGACCAAATGCAGACAGTACCGAGGAATCCCAACGTAGCATTAAAGTGGACACCTCTTAATCTTGGTGATTAGTATCTGTAAAAGCACTACTCCCTTTCATAAATAGATAGCCTTAAACTTACAATCCTTGGTTTAGTGACCGTGAAAAGCTACTAAAATTGTTTTTACTGGGAAAAGTCACATTCCGATGACCATCACAACATCCCCCAAAGTCTGGGGTCAAAATTGGGGCGCTTGGCAACCGGCAATTGTTTACAACAGTTCCAGCATCCTGGGGTTACGTGGCAATCACCATTTGCACTGTTTCCGGCTGGCTTTCAAAGATTCCCAGATTCAGTCCAGCTCCCCTTCCTTCTTCCTTGGCTCCAGCCCAGGCCAATGGAAGTGTGTTGTGCTTGTTCCGCACTGCAACCTCAAATGCCACCGAATCGCTCCTGGAGGCTCTGGAGTGGCTTCCTCTTTGATTGACAGAGCTGCTCGGTGTTCAAATCTGGGATCACAATGAGCCTTCCTTCCTCCTTCCCCTTTGCACGTTTCATTAAAGCTTGCTGATCTAGCGAGAACCAGGGGTTTCCTCTAGCGGTTCTCCTTCTCCCCCCCCCACCAAGTAGTAGAAAAATTGATGTCGCTGCCAATCAACCCTAAATCCAAGTGTGTGGCTCTTAATGTTCTCAGAAAGCAGGGGAAAGGGGAGGCGAAGCTCTAGGCTTCAGCAAATTATTTTATTTTATTATTATTATTATTATTGTTGTTGTTGTTGTTGTTGTTGTTGTTGTTGTTGTTGTTGTTATGCCACCAAACTCCCAAAGGACTCTGGGCAGCTTACAACAGAGTTAGCAATAGTACTCAGATTTCTTTTATATATACTGCTTCTCAGAACTTTACAACCCTCCCCAAGCAGTTACAGAGTCAGCCTATTGCCCCCAAACAGTCTGGGTCCTCCTTCTACTGACCTTGAGAAGGGTAGAAGGCTGAGTCAACCTTGAGCCTGGTGAGATTCGATCTGACCACCTGCTGAACAAGTCAGCAGAGAGAGGCTGCAGGGCTGCAT
>JANHGC010007592.1:7805-28040 GCA_027560395.1 Boaedon fuliginosus
GCTCTGGAGATACATGTGCATGCATGTGTGGGGGTGGGGGGGGGTTATGCACGCAAGCGCCTGTGACCCCCCCACTGCCCACGCAGGTGTGTGCAGCACCACCCCACCCCGTGCACATGTGCGCGCATCTCTAAAGCCGAAACACAGCTGATCCGACAATCAGCTGTGCTTCAGAACAAGGACGGGAGAGCGTGCAGGGTGGTAGGAGGGCTGCGCGTGCGCATACACACCAATGTGGGGTGCAGGGGCATGTGGCTGCACACACGTGCAAGCATGTGCACCCAGACTTCTAGCACGCAGGCGAAAAAAAGGTTTGCCACCGCTGTTCTAGAAGAAGGGAATGTGATATGTCATGCCAGAAACAAAGTTTGGAATTGCACAGATTGGGTGGACAATCAGTAGAATACATCAAAGTCCAAATGGCAGAGTAATTAGGAGGAAGTCAGGAAGCAGTTAAGTAATACATTCTTCACCAAGCGTGATGGATTTGGAGGAAGTTCATATCCTGATTTCAAATAGTGAGCTCCTCTGTTTACTTTCTTGTTTGTTAGAATACACTATCTCCTTATTTCATAGAAAAGGAAAAGAAAATCCAACTGAAGAAAAGAGGATCTGGCCAAGAAGAGATTTCAGAACTTAAAGGTTTATCCCTGTACCGGTCTATGTCAAAGTTATCTTCTTTACAAGGAACCACCAAAAACACCCCCAACAACACTGAGAGGCCAAGCCACTAGTATATACACAGGGAGCAACCCCCACCCCCATCTGGCACTGATGATGTTATCCAGTTGGGTATTGAAAGGTCTGCAAGAAAACCACCGAGTTCAGAAACACCAAGGACCCCACAGTTTAACCCTGAGCTACAATTATCTTCTGTTGGTATCTTTACATCTGCAAGTTAATAGAATGAGCAAACTCATTGCACATGAACATGTGCAGGTTGATAATATAGTCAGCATGTTTTGGACTGGAGCAGGCAAAGTTCCCCCCACATCTTCATTCTTGCTACCCCAGGCAGGAACAGAATCTGAGCTAAGGAATTAATTATTTTGAACCCATTTGCTCAGAAAAAATCTCTTTGAGTTGCTGTGCCAGAATTCAACTCGTTTGGAAACAATGGTTGACAAGAATATATGCTATAATTGCTGTAGCTGGTGGCAAGATGTCCCTGTGCGTCATACAACAGGTAAAGTAAGTTGTGGTCTATCTATGCACATCACCATTGCTTTAAATTCATGGAATCAAAATTATTTCTGGAGAAGACCTGGGTTTCTATGGCTCTTAAACAAGACTCAGAGATTTAAATCTGTGTCTCTTAAGAGACTGAGAACAACAGGATTTTGACTTCGGTGAGTGAGGACAATGAACTCTTTCATACAAAGGACATAATAACTTCCAGATGTTTGGCAACCAACATCACCACAGAGCAAATGCTTCCATGCTCCGAATATTCGTATTTGTAATTCAATGCTGCTTGTACATAAATACTATATTGCTTTAGCAGGAGACAGTAACTATTGGGGAACGGACCAAGAATTGTTCTAAGTTCTAAACTAAAGGGTCTGGAGGCTGAATCATGTGATGAACGGCTGAGGGAGCTGAGCATTTCCAGCCTATTGAAGAGAAGGATTAGAGGCAAATGATACCTGTCTTTCAGTGCTTGAGGGGCTGTCACAGAGAAGAGGGAATGGACCTATTCTTCAAAGCACTAAACAACAGGACAAGAAGCAATGGGTGGAAGCTTGTTAGAGAGAGATCCAGTTTGGAACTAAAGAGAAATTTCCTGACAGTGAGAACAATTAATCAATGGAATAGTTTGCCTCTCAGAGTGTGGTGGGTCATCCATCACTGATGGTTTTCATAAATTGACTGGACAAACCTTTGACCAGAATAGTATAAAGTTTCCTGCCTTGAAGTCCTCTGACATCCCTTCCAGCCCTATGATTGTACATTCTATGTTTAGTTAAATTATTGTACAAGGCAGGGAATGTGTAGGTTAGCAGATGATAACTGACCAGAAATACTCAGGAACTAACCATGCTAGTGCAACAGGTGGTGATAATTGGGCAACGCTAGAAAGTTAAGAGCTTTATCATGTCACCAAGGGGTTTCCCAAACACAACTAATTTCCCTCAAAACATCTATACAATCTGTATTTATTCTCTGTAGTCCACTTCACTACACACTGTGGTTTGAAGCAGGTGGAGTGGGGGGAAATACACATATGACAGATAAAAATATGTATTATTGGAATTAGGGAAAAACAGAAACAGGCTGAGTAAAACATACTGGAAGAGGACACAAAGGTTATTGGTCAGAAGCAGCCTAATCTTATCTTATTTTTTATATTTATTTATATTATTATCATTTTATATATATAAAACAGAGGGTGTGGGTTTATATGTGTTTTATACAAACACACAACCCTGCACCAATCTTGGCCAAATTTGCCACATACATACCTTATGGGAGTGAGATCAGCACTGGTGGGGAAGGAAGGAAGATGGCAGTCCAATAAAAAAATTACCTGGGAAAAGCCAGGTAACCAGCTAGTCTATACCTATAAAACAGAGGTGTTTGTTTATATGTGCTCTATACAAATTTGCATTTCTCCACCAATTTACCTCAAACTTGGCAGATAGGTAGCAAAGCATAGTAAGATCAGCACTGTCAGGGTCACCAAAGGGTAGGGGGCCTTTTTGCTCCCTTTTTGGGGGGGCAAAGAGGACATTCTTCAGTAACAAGCAGCAACTCTCTACTGAGCACATGCGGTTTTGCCTGTCTCTACTGAGCATGTGAGGTTTTCACATGCTGAGGCACCATATTCAAACCTCTGAGGTGCCATGTTTTATACATATAAATTCCAGATTTGCCCCTGCAGCAGTGGGCCCAAGACACACGGAGCAGCCCACCCCACCAAGTAAGGTTGCCTACGATGTTGGAGGGGGCAGCAGGGGCTTAAAAGGCCCACAAACAGCTGCAGCCCAGTGCCCCTGTCAAGCCCCAGCTGCCTTTCCTCAGAGCTGGCCTGCCCTTGGCCTAGAGCCTGGCCTGCGCTTGGCCCAGAGACGGCCTTGCCAGAGCAGAGATGTGGGAGGGGGTGCCAGGGACTTCAGAAGACCTGCAAACGATGCGGGAGGGGGCACCAGGGACAGAAGGCCTGCAAATGCTGTGGCACAAATGTACTTCTTTAAAAAGAAAACGAGCAAGGCCAGATAATCAGCTAGTATTCTATTAAAAGGAGCTGTGTAGAGTTTAGCAAGATAATACAGAACAAGACACAAAATAGACAATGAGGGCTCGCTGCATTAATGACTGAATCACAAGGCACAGCACAGAAACCAGTTCTTGTAGTTCTTGTATACTCTGTGGGACTCTGAGTACTGAAGAAATACATCTGAAATAGAGAGCTGGTTTGTTGTAGCAGTTTTCTGGTGCCTAATTAAATTATATAATTCTATTCTTCAAGGCAGTTTTCCCAAGATGGTGTCCTTCAGACGTGTTAAGGTATAATTTCCATAATTACCAGAGAAGGGTATACTGGCTGTGGATTATAAGATTTGTAATCAAGGCAACCTGGCAAAGTACACTAGACTTGCACTTACATACTTAGAAATGTATGGATGCTGTAATAATAGTTACGGGAATACAGATTTTTTTAAAAAGGGGTCATTGAGCATAGATGACACAATTAATCACTATTATCAATGAAAAGTTATCAAAGACTCAGCACAGTATTTCATTCATTCAATTTCTATAGCTGCCCAATTCAACCAAGTGACTCTGAGGTAGTTTACAAGTCTTGCACATATTGAAATGCAGACTTGGGTGTGTGGGGTGTGTGTGAAATCTCTGCCTAATAAACCTTCTTCAAAAAATGAAATTTAATAACATCTTATGTCACGAACAGCAGGTATGTAGAAACAGTCCCTTGGACAGGATGGATGGATGGATGAGGAAAAAATAAGGTGTGTCATATCTGACAACAAAGGGTCATCAGAATAGATTACCATGATGTAATAGGAAATTTGATCATCTCCCTTGATCTAGATAAGAGAAGTGTGGTTTAGGGGTTTTCTCTTTTCTTTTTTTGAGCATCCTTCCTATTTCAGTGGACAAGATAAAAAGACTCATCAGTTTAGTATTTTGCATAAAAGGTTCTCATACCCACAGTTGGATGATGATATCTCAAAACATGAACTGGAAAACAAAAAGTGGGAAAGTCAACCCTGTCTTGAGAAAGAGACACACGTTATCCGTTAATGAAGAAAATGAGATCAAGACTATGTAGAGCATGGTTTTAGGAACTAAGTTAAAAGTTAAACATTTCAAAATAATGTTTTGATATTAAGATCTGTATTGCAAAACATGCAGTTGCTGAAATTTCCCCCCAATTAACTTTATGCTACAAAATTCACACACACACACATACACATCTGTGCTAGGAGCCAAGTACAGTTTTGAACTGAACATTTGAAAAGAAAAGTATAACTGAACTAAAACATGGACAGAAGAAGGTGACCCAATGATCAGTGGGGATGAGCACTTTTCTTATCCTTCCTTTAGCTTAGAAAAAATAAAACTCAGCAGCAGGAACATGACTGAGGTGTCTAAAATCAGGCACAATGTTAAAAATTCTGTTTATATATATATTCAACAAACGGCTTGTGACGTCACTAACTCCAGTATGACTCATCTGCCCATGCAGCAGATGTCGGTCCATAATGAAGGTAGAACTCGACCGTTGACCCACAGTCAAGCATCAGCGCCACCACCCAATCGAAATGCAGCAACGTCATTGGCCAATTGGAACTCAGCAGTGTCACCAACCAATTGGAACGCAGTAACATCATTGGCCAATTGGAATGCAACAGCATTGTTGGCCAATTGGAATGCTGCAACATTATCGGCCAATCACAATACACTACCGCCTTCATTTATAGATGAGTGACAGTTACGATCATGCAGTGTACCCATACACATCAAACAGAGAACATTGGCCAGAAGATGAATGTGATTTCGTTGAAACATCGCCACTATCTTTCTGAAGACATGCTAACGATTATGCGGGAAGAAACCCGAGACACCAACTTCACATATACAAACACCCGCGAAAACCTATGAAGACAAATATATATATATATGAAAGTCTAGGTGTATTCGCGTCTTTTCCTGTGTAGGATTGAGAGTATCATGGCAACGTTTCGACGAGGTCTCACTCATCATCTTCAGGCTGGCACATAAGGCTGGACTTCAGGTTGGTGCCTTCAGCTTCATGCTTCTAGGAGCAATATGTGATCATGGCTGCATTCTCTGCTTAACTGCCTGTGGTGCTGTGTTCTGATTGGATGGAGGTCTGGCTGTGTTTGGATTGAAATTCAAATTGGCCAATGAACTTGTTGCTGTTTGGCTTCGGGTTGTAACAGATGAATCTTTGGTTTGATCTGTGGGATGGGTTTGGGTTCGAATCTGGTGTGGTTGATTGGTAGTGGCGTCATGCATTATCCTGGGTCCAGAGTTAACTTTTGTGGCTGAGGCTCGTTTGTTGATTAGGGCTAGTTTCCAGATGTCTGGTAAGCGGGAGGTATTATGCGACTCTCCAATGCTCCAAATGGATCTCCATTTCAGCCTGGAACATGCCTGGGCAGGTCTCCGGAGGCCTGAACAGAGAGCCAGAGGGGCAGACATGCCCCTCCAAACCTCCATTTTGACCTGCAATGTGGCAGGCAAGGCCTCTGGAGGCCCAAACAGAGCATTAGAGGGGCAGATCCGTCCCACCAAACCTTCATTTAGGCCAGCAACATGCAGGACAAATGTTGCAGAGCCTCTGCGGTTGTTCATAAGGGTGAACAACTGCATTGGTGCTGCAAGGTTTGTACTTTTGGGGACTTGTTCATAAATGCTAGGGGGTGCTTATCGCGTACGTTCGAACGTTTGTTAAGGGAACGCTCGTAACCCGGGGATTACTTGTAATAGGGAACAGAAAACCTTTTCTCAGAATAAAAAGACATAGAGTGTAAACCATAGATGCAAACTTATAAACACTGCCATCTCCTGGTTCGAGAATACTGCTGTAGTTGGTGAATACAATACAGGTAGTCCTCAACTTACAACAGTTTGTTTAGTGACTGTACAACAGCACTGAAAAAAGTAACATATGATTGTTTTTCATACTTACAACCGCTGCAGCAGGTGATTGAAACTTGGATGCTTGGGAATTGTTTCATATTTATGATGGTTGCAGATCACAGGGTCATGTGATCCCTACAAACAAGGAAAGCAGGTTTATTCAATGAAAGCTGATGCAAGAAGATTTATACCAAAATTTTCTTCATCCAGTCCACCATTAACTTGTAGAATTCATTCCAAAAGATCTGTCATGGCTGCTAGCCTAAATGGCTTACATCTATGGAAGGCAAAGCTTCTGAAAGCTAGTAATCTTAGACAAAGTTACTTTTCACTTCAGGATTGTATGCTTCCAAATATTAGCTGCAAGGAAATAATGGCAGGAGAGCAAGATGTCTCCATCTGACAGACCATCTAATTAGCCGCTATGGGAAATAAAATGTTGATCTAAGGTTGGTTTTGACACAGGTTTACGGTTGTAGCAATAGCAGTAGCAATAGCATTTAGGCTTATATCTATGGTCCTATAGTGCAGTGGTGGTGAACCTGTTGGCACTCTGTGTGCCAGAAGTCTGTGCACATGCACGTACGTGCGCAGCCGCATGCCCCTGCATCCCCCATGGGCATGTGCGCATGCATGCGCAACTCCCCACCTTGCCTTTCCTCGCCTCCCCTTTGTCTTGTTTGGAAGCACAACTGATCATCGGATCAGCTGTGTTTCAGCTCTGGAGTTGTGCGTACATGTGCGGGAGGCAGGGGAGGGGTCATGCGCACATGTGCACGGGCTGAGGGAGCTCCCCCCACCCCCCGTGCATGTGCATGTGACTCCAGAGCCAAAACACAGCTGATCTGACAATCAGCTGTGCTTCCAAATAAGACAAAGGGGTGGGGAGGGCCGAGTGGGGGGTTGCACACGCGTGTGCATGAACCCATGGGGGGTGCAGTGGCGCACAGCTGTGCACCCACATGCACGTGCACAGACTTCTGGCACACTGTGCGCAGGATGGAAGTGGCACGCAGAGCCACAGGATGGCTCTGTGTGCCACTTCCGCCATAGGTTCGCCAACACAGCTATAGTGTTTTACAGTGCTCTCTAGGCTTTAGCATGTAAGCATTATTTAGATATTACTCCCAACAATATTCATCCTTATTCGAATGATGTTGGAAGGAAGGAAGGCTGAGTCAACCTTATGAGTTCTCTTATGTTCTCATGCTGACATTTATTGCAGTGAACAACTTCCACATTTGGATGAACCATTCCGAAGATCACTTTCTTTGGGGATTTCATTATGAAATAACTCCAAAATGACAAATCTGTGATTAGATGAAACAATGAAAGTGTCATACAATTTGTTCCTCCTCTCTACTTGGACCGGAAAAATGAAACTAGGAGCCTTGTACACAATGGAAGGATTATATCACAAAGTCCAGTTACTCTCCACAGCTTGTTCAAGTGTTTGTTGTGGATGTTGCTAGAGGAATCTATATAGACAATGGGAGTTTCTCAGACGTGTTGATGAGTCATTTGATACACAGACTGAAACCTACCTATTCACCCTCTTGCCCTGAAGTTGATGCTGGATAGTGGCTGTTATTTCCATCCTCAACAGAAAGGTCAATGCATCTGTGACATTTTAAAAGATGACTTGGGAAGCTAGTAACTGATAAATGATTCTTCCATCCATCCCTGCTAATTTTGGATTTGCGCTGTTTACAGATAGTTGCTGTAACGTCCCCTGGTTCAATGGAAAAATGCACTCATGGAACGAAAGGAAGCTTGCGGAGAACATTTCCAAGAATTTGACAGCCTGGGTTTAAATAGAGGCAATTGGATAGGACCGGTCACGTTCAAGCCCTTCTTATGTATAGGTGAATGCTATATATGTTATTCATATGTAACCAGGGGACATAGATATAATGGAGCATCTTGGGATAATGATGATGCACAGAACACGGCTGAGCTTCTTTAACTGGTTTGGAGCAATGGTTCCAGCCTAGGCAATGTTCACATTGTGTTTCTGTTTAAATTCCTCCTCTTAGACAAGGCACGATCCTCTGAAAGACCCCTTAAGCTACCATTCCATCATTTGGATTCCATGTTTACCTTGACTCTTGGACTTGTTTGGTAATAGAGTCTATCTCTTAAATTCTGAGAAAATAAGATTAAATGTCCACATAAAAATTCTGGTTGCAATTCAGTTTTCAGAAATAAGACATCATTTTAGTCCCCCTACACTTTTCCTTGGGGGAGCTAACGCAAGTAAGAATGAAGAATTGGACAGGAATTTGGAATACAGGCCCAGGATACATACTATGTCCAAAAAACAGCTCATTTGGCAGAGGAGTGAGGAAGAATATAAAACATATTTCCCAAAGGATCACCTACCTGAAGCGTTGAGAGTTCGAAATGAAATTTAGTGGTAAATTCATACTTGTTTGAAATTCATAAACCAGCTCATTCTTTAAAACTGCTTTTAAGAGTAAAGGAAAGATGGAGCAGGATACGACGCAGGCTAAGAATCCTACAAAATTTGCAAAATGAGAATGAAAGATATATGTGCATATTTTCAGATTGAAACAAAACATGTATATTTGCAATAAACATATGGCTAAAAAATAAAATAGATTTAAAAGAAGCAAAAAGGCAAAGGTTCCCCTCCCACGTACATGCTAGTCATTCCTGACTCTAGGGGGCAGTGCTCATCTCCATTTCAAAGCCAAGGAGCCAGCGCTGTCCGAAGACATCTCCGTGGTCATGTGGCTAGCATGACTATACGCCGAAGGCGCAGAGAACACTGTTACCTTCCCACCAAAGGTGGTCCCTATTTTTCTACTTGTATTTTTACATGCTTTCGAACTGCTAGGTTGGCAGAAACTGGGACAAGTAACGGGAGCTCACTCACGTGGCACTAGGGATTTGAACTGTCAAACTGCCGACCTTTCTGATCGACAAGCTCAGCCCAATTTCAAGAAAGCAAAATTATTGTTCTCATTTTTCCATTTCTCTGTAGGTAGGTAATGCACAAAATACAGCAACATGCATGAACTAACAAATCAAATATATTTTCTGATACTACACAGGTCATATAGATATCAGGGCCAAGTTGCAGCACTAAGAGTTTTCTCTATGCATGCACACTGCAAGGACCAAAAATATATGTTACTCTATAGAGATATAGCTATTGCCTAAATTGCTGTCTTGAGTCTGCTTTACTAGCTATTACTATGAGTTTATTTGAGAGCTTCTACATTTTGTCATGATTTATTTCCACCTTGTTTTATAGTGATGATTGATTACTGTTTTTTGGTTAGGATTTTTTTTTGTTCTGTACCTTTCTTCGAAGACTCAGATTGGAAAAACTACATCTAAATGCAAATAAAAAGAAATAAAGCTTGCAGATGGAGGTCAGAAGAAACTAAAAAAAGCAGTAAAAGGTATCTTTGAGCACTACTGAGCCACTTATTTGTACACATGCTGCATGGAAACATAGCTCCTTAGTGGGAAAGCATAACAAAAACTTGGGCTAGGTGATCCATCACCTCTCACCAAAAATTTGGAAGGTGGGAGGAGATGGGAGATCAAAGACCGCATGACTGCCCTAACATTAGTGTGACTTCCAGACTATCACTCCCAGTGTGAATCAAAACAACTAATTAAGATAGAAACCACACACACCACACACACTTAAGGCTTCTTTTTTATGATTTTATTCCCTGCTTTAACTTGATGGCACAGAAGCTAAGCAAAGTCTTTGTCACTTTTCAGGCAACAGTATGAGAAATTAAATTATTTTAGCTTTATTTTTTCCATGACTGAGGATTCTGGAGGAGTCTCACCATATCTGGATGATTCCAGTCTGGATACCCTTCTCTAAAACTGAATTAACTGCTGAGACATACGACTTTCCCTGGTTGACTGTTGAAAAGCCAAAGCTTCCAACTGTTAAAATTGCACCATTTCTGTTAAAATAACAAAATGCTCAAATAAACTGAAATCCACAGGAGTTTTGTGCCAACGGGTCCTGTGGTTTCTAGTCTGGTGAATACAAATTAGCAAACATGCTACTAGCAAATTATCTCTCTCTACTAAACAAGAAGCTGAAAGGATGACTAACTATTGCTGAAATTGCATAGGGTTTCCTTCCCTAAAACAGTATACTTGCTTATCTACCCTCTTTAACAAACATGAAGTGATCTATCTTGATGCCACACTATCTTATCAAAATTCTCTCTATCCCTGAACCACAAATAAATAATTGTTGAAAAATGTTCATTTGGAATATACAGGAAATAGAAGCCACATTATATAATAATAACGCTATCCATTTCCCACTGATTTTTAAACATTTTGCTGAGGCAAACCATACATTTATTTCTTAAGAATCTTATATTGCCAGAATTCCTCTTGAACCAACTATGATAATGAGAGAAAGTATCTCCTAAATTCTATTTTTAGGTATACAATACTGCCACCAGAATTAAACTGGCTCACAGTTCTTTTCCTAAATTATTGCATAATGCTCTTTATTCATTCAAAATGCAATAATTAAGGATTCTCTACAGAATATATGATTACTTATGTTATGCTAGGGAGGGGAGAAGGTTTATACAGTAGAAAATTCAGTGTAAATGTGCACCCATGCAATACTGCTTAGGACAATTGTCAGTACCTTTATGAATTCATTTTAAAAATAGTTTAAACCTATTTGAATAATTCAGGCCATGAAAGACTGCAGTTGGTAAGCCTTATTTAGCAGGGCTGAGAGAGATCATTGAAAGCTGTATGCTTCTTTACAGTCTTTCTCCCACTTAAATATATCACCAGCAGACACCAGTTTTGTGGGAAAGGAAAGCAGGACAGACTCAAAATGAGCTCCTGTTACTAAATGTTGCACTCTTGCAAACCCTTTGGCACTTATCACTAACCGTGAGCTAAAAATATACCATCCCTGCCTGATTAAGTCAATTGCTGACAAGCATGAATGAAGAAACAGCTTCACTTGTGTGGTCCAATGAATGAGGACTAAGATTACAAATCTCTTCCCAAGTATTCCCAAGTGCCCCTCTCTCTGCTCCAGGCTACTGGGCTATGAGATGAATGAATGAATAAGAAGAAATGTTTGTAGTGTAGTTGGCAATCTTAGACGCTTAGGCCTCAAATCAAAATAGATCTTTGCTTGGATTATAAAGTCTTATGGAAAAACTTTCTAATCAATCAGGTAAGAAAGTCAGTAAGAAATCTAGAAGATATTCCAAAACTCTTTTTCAAAACAAACATATCCACACCAGAGAGAAAGGAGTAATTATTTTTTATTTTTTTATTTTTTATTTTATTAGATTTATACCCCGCCTCACTTCCCCAGTCAGGCAGAACTCGAGGCGGCTGATTAGAAGAGAGAAGTCAACAGCTCAAATGAAACTGATTGTTAAAGGCATAATGTTCAGTTCTAATGTATGTTTATGACCCTGAATGGACCCATACATTCTGTATATTATCTACGCTGTAAGTAATCAAACAACCAACTGCTTTATATTCAGGTGGTACCACTTATCTTCAACAGGCCTGCTACATTCAAAAAATTGGCACCCAACATTATCACTAGCAAAAGCACCAAAATGAAGAGATTTTTATGACTAAATAATAATAGCAAAAGAAGGAACTTTGTGATGTCCTTTGTAAATATTAGGTTCCTATTGATTTGCACTGGTTCTGTACTTAGGATGTCACTAAGTCAAGAAAAGATATTATTCTGTATTATCTTAGAAGATATAATAGCATCTGCATTTACATTTAGGATCTGGACAGACCACTAATATGCAATGATTTTATGAAAACGTTCTCAAGTACTATCTACATTACATATATAAGTACAATTTGCAATTGTTCCCAAGGAATTGTGAACCACAAATCAGCTAGCAACATGGCTAGGCTATGTAGAAAGAGGTACTGGCTGAATCCATAGGACCATGCCTGAAGCAGATGATCCCTCAAGGGAAATTTTCTGGAACTCCTGGTTCATAGAAGATAGTAAAATGGAAATGGGTTTATGGTAAATATGTTTTACTCTTACATTTCTCGTTTTCTTTGATCTGCTGGGTCAATTGTTTCTGTCTTCCCTATTCTAACCATGTCAGGGCAGCAAAAGTAATCTGGGGGTGGAGAGGGATGCAGTGATCAAGTAGATTCAAAATCTCCAGTCCTACCAAGGAATAGATCTGTTGTCCCTACCTCTGTCCTGAGAACCAAGTATATGCAGGGGTGGGTTGCTACAGGTTCGCATGGGTTCAGGTGATCATCTAGCTAAGATTCTGCGCAGTTCGGTGAACCCGTAAATCCCACCCCTGGCTGGCCCTGTCCACCCTGCCCCACCCCTCCCAGGAGTTCCCACACGGCCCATTTTGGGTGCCAGATAAGTACAAGGCCTGTGTGAAGACTTGGGGAGGGTGAAAAACAGGCCTCCAGAGCCCGGGAGAGGCCGTTCTGGCTCTCTCAGAGGTTCGAAGAAAGCCTCCAGAGCCAGGGGAGGATGAAAATGTCCCTCCCGCCATGGTGCAGGAAGCTGACTAGACCATGCCCACCATGGCCACAGCCACCCAGCATCCAGGCAAAGAACAGGTTGCTGAAACTTTTGAAGCCCACCCCTGAGTATGTGGATGGAATTAGGATTAGCTCCATTAAGGTCTCAACAGTGGTGAGAGAGGCATGGGCACATCCTTTCTGGAAGACAGAAAGCAGAAGACTGTAATACTAAAAAAAGTGCTTCAATTTAAAGAGGCAATTGCATTTAAACTGCTTCTGAAAGCAAATGAGGCAAGTGTCAACTTTTTTGTCCTCTCCAAGGCAGATTAGATTTAGAGGTCCCTATCTATAGGAAGCAGTTTGCTAATATACTTTCGGAGCATGCCTTCAGGGGCATATGATCCATAATTTATATGGCTGCTCAAAGTTTTATTGCATAGATGGGTGGCCTTATAAATTTGGTTCATAAATAAGTGAGTAAACAATCATCAGAAAGAGGATTGGAGAAAAAAAAACACAAATATGGGAATAACTAGGAACAATTAAAAACAAAAGGCAAATAGAGCAGATGAGGAAAAATGCAGAATAGTGAAAACTGTTTGATAATTAATCAGAAAGAGATTTATTTACAGTTATTTTACCATCTTACCCGCCCACTGTTTCCCCCAGGATGCTATTTCAATAACAAATAGCAACCTTGAGGACAATTTTCAGAGGAAAAACAATGCAAGAGTAAAATACAGGTGAACTATAGCATTTTTCATAATAAAAAGTAGATCATAATTAGAGTTTTTTAAAAATAGAAATATGTTAATATACGTTCACTCAAAAGTCAGCTTTCTCCAACCTGGCACCCCTCAGATACGCTGAGATTGCAAAGCTCTTACTAAAATCAGTTGCCAAAATGCAGTATATAACTTGCTGGAGTTTTGAAAAACACAGCTGCCCATTCCAACATGAAAAGGTCCAAATGGGCTTTGTTAAAGGCATGTGCATAGTCTCAAGAGCTACACATTCTTTTCCAAGATACTAATTTTCTTCTATTTAATTAATTTCAGTCCATCTATAATCACACAACATTATTCAGCATTCTGGATGGATTTTCAAAGAAGGGGTTACCTCAAAAATTTTTTCTATCTATAACTAGATACCTGAGGTTCTTTTGCGTATGGCCCCTCCACTGATCCTGTGTTGGCTTTAAGTTTGTTAACACTGAGGTCCTTTGGCTATTTGGTTGTTGGGTTCCTTTATGTTCCTTTTTCAAAATATGAATAACACACATTCATTCACTGACTGACTGACTGCATTCATCGCCTAACATTTGCTAGAACATCCGTTAGATACTTTATGCTTCAAATAACTACACCAATGACCCAATGTTGATCATTTCTGCTATCCATAAAGAGACAGTATCCCAGTACTACATTTGAGATTTAAAAAAAACTATGTTTTGTATTGCTATAACATTAACTGATTTTACTGAAAACACAAGCTTCAAATTCATTGGTGGGAAAGGAAAGATTTCAATACTGAAATTCAGGAATTTTGAATTTAAAATGTTTCTTCCACGTAGGGCATATAAAATGAGTTTTAAGTTGCAGATTAAAGGCTCTAGGCATTTTCTGTGTTATTTTAAAGATGTGATTAAATGTAAAAAGATGTATTTACTCTGTAGCATTTCCAAGATTTGGTTTGAAACTTTTACTTTTCCTACTATGCTCAATTTTAACGTTCAACAGTAATTAAACTTCCTTCTCAGCAGCAACTGAATAGTTTTAAATCTATAAACTTTAATCTCTTCCACTGGATAACCACTAGTATTCTTTAAGAGGAACAAAACTACTGTTTATAAGAGGAACAAAACTACTGATATCCACTTTCTTTATCTGAAACATGATTTTATTGATAATGTTTCTTTAAAAAATCTAACTATTTTTCTTTCTGATTTATTTGGCTGCCCAAGTCACAAAAAGTAACTGTAGCCAATCTACAAGTTTAAGGAACATAAAAAGGAAGAAAAGAAATACAAAAAACATTCAGAACAGAAAACAGAACAACAGAGTAAGAAGAAATAGCAGAATCAACCAAACACATATCACAATCACGATAATTCATTCTAGATATCCTGTCCCAATACCTCAGGGCTTTATAGAAGAGCAAAAAGTCAAGGTGTTGGGGAGGTGCTGTGACAGAGAAAGCATATCTCCTAGGTTCTACCACAGCAAACTTGCTTCATAGAAGCAACTCTAAGAATGCCCACTTCCATAGTCCAAACAGAAATAATTGGAGACAGGAAGTTCTGAAAATAACCCAGCCCTATGCCATGAAGGGTTTTATAAATGACTAGCTGATTACCTGGCTTTGCCCAGGTAATTTGTTATTGGAGTGCCATCTTCCTTCCTTCCACCTTCCTCCCTCTCCCCTTCGTTCCTCCTTCCTTCCTTATCTCCCTCACTTCTCCTCCTGTGTCTTTCTTCCTCCCTCCCTTCCTCTTCCCTCCTCCTTCCTTCCTCCTACACTTCTATTCCCCTCTATTTTCTTTTCTTTGTTCCTCCCTCCCTCCCTGCTTTCTTATCTTCTCCCTCTGTTTCTTGCTTCCCCCTCATCCATCCTTCCACCTTCGGTTTGAGTTTTTGAGTTTTATTGAATTTGTACCCCGCCTTTCTTCCCTCAAGAGGGAAAGCAAGCCGGCTTACAGCATATACAAGATACAATTCACAAAAAATTCAAGCAGTTAAATATATACTGTAAAAACTTAAAACAATCCTCTCAACCACACAATACAGGGGAACAGCTTAGCCCCAAGCCCGCTGGTAAAGCCAGGTTTTTACGGCCCGGCGCAAGGTTAACAAGCTAGGGATGGTCCAAACTTCAACAGGGAGCTGGTTTCAGAAGGCCAGTGCATCAACAGAGAAGGCCTTTGCCCGTGTACCCACCAGCCAGCATTGCTTAGCTGATGGGACCCAGAGAAGGCCACCCCTGTGAGAGGAGGAGCTAAGATGGCGACCGTGGCGGGTGTGCCGAAAGTTTCCGCTGCAGGTCTGGTGCTCCTCCGAAAAACTTTCTTGCCTCTCCCTGGGTCTGAATAGCAGGCTGGAAGGGGAAACGTGGTGGTGTATGGCGACGGTTGGCAGAAAGCAAGGGGAAGCTTGGCTGGGGCGCTTTCTTTTGATCTTTGGCACCTGTTTGTCCAACCTGGGTGCCGCGAGTTAAATCATGGCGTCCCCGGAGTTTCTCAGAGGGTCGGAGGGACTTTGGCTGGCGTTTCCTGCTGTTCCTATCGATCCGCTGGGTGCGGTGTGTCCTCGGGGGAGCCTTTTGGAGCCGGATCGGAAGATCGAGAGCTGCAGAAGGGGAGTGAGTGCGGCTGTCAGATTCCGGACTCCGAAGGACCCTGGAGGTCTCCTGCATGAAATGGCGGGTCTGTGGATGAGCGGGACGGTGATTTGCCTGGGCAAATGCTGCTCTGGAAATAGGCGGGTGTGAGTCCATCTTCGTGAAGCTGGACCTAGGGGTTCAGGTGGGCGTGTTGCTGACGTACCTGCCTCCCAGCTGCGTTGCAACGGCCCTGAGCTGCTTGAAGGGGTAGCGGGGTTGGCGGTTGAGTTCCCCAGGCTTCTGGTGCTTGGGAACTTCAACCTGCCGTCCCTTGGCGTGTCCTCGGGAGCGGCTCAGGTGTTCATGGCTTCCATGACAACCATGGACCTGACCCAAGTAATTCAGGGTCCGACTCACAGAGATGGACACACACTCAACCTGGTTTTTATTTCCGAGCAATGGCGCCATGATCTGAAGATAGGGGATATAGTGGTTGAACCCTTGTCATGGTCGGATCATTCCCTTGTAAAGATGGACTGCCAGGTGCCCATTCCTCGCCGCAGGGAGGCGGGACCGACTAGGTGGTTCCGCCCCAGGTGCCTGATGGACCCAATAAGGTTTCAGAGGGAGCTTGGGGGGATTCCGGATTCCCTGGCCCGCAGCTCGACCGGGGACCTGGTGGAGGCCTGGAATAGGGCCGCTACCGGGGCTTTGGATCGGATTGCGCCTTTGCGGCCTCTCTCCGTTCATGGACCCCGGAGATCTCCTTGGTTTACCGAGGAACTCCGGGGGATGAAGCGGCATAAGAGATGCCTAGAGTGCGCCTGGAAGAAGAGCCAGGCCGGGTCTACCCGAACACTACTAGCACGCCATATTTGTGCCTATTTAGTGGGGATAAAGGTGGCACGATGTTCATATTGTGCCGCTCTTATTGCATCTGCAGATAGCCACCCAGCCGCCCTGTTTAGGGTGACCCGTTCCCTCTTGAGACCTGAGGAGGCGGAGGAACCCTTGCAGGGTAGACCTGAGGAATTTGTTCAGCATCTGGCAGATAAAATCGCTCAGATCCGATCTGGCTTGGATTCTGGTTGGGCAGAGTCCTCTGAGGTGATGGGGGCTGGTCTTAGTCCGGTTATCTGGGAAGACTTTGAGCCAGTTGGCCCTGATGATGTGGACAAGGTTATGGCGTCCCTGAACGCCACCACCTGTTTGTTGGACCCTTGTCCCTCCTGGCTTGTTACGGCAGGCCGGGAGACGACATGCGGCTGGCTCCAGGGGATTATTAACGCTTCTTTGGGTGAGGGGTCCTTCCCGCACGCCTTGAAGGAAACTTTAAGGTCTCTACTGTTGATACTGTGTTGTCTAGTTTTGTAAGAGGTGATTGTATAGGACGGTTTCTCCTGAAATCTACCAACATTTCTACCATCATTTCACCATTTCATTACCACCATTTCACCATTTCTCATTTCTCTCATCTCTCATCTCTTTCTCTTTCTCATCTCTCATTTGAGATGACAAAGAGAGATGAGAGAATGATGAGAGAGAGAAAGAAAGAGAGAGAGATAGCTGTTTAAAAGAAAATAGAAAAATGGCTTTTTGAATGTTTAAGGTTGCAGACCACTGGGTTAGACAAACACCATGGTCATTAAGTGAACCTTGTAGTCATTAAGCAAACACTGTGGTTGTTAAACAAGTCCATTTTCCCCAATGGACATTTTTAACTGGAAACCAAAAGGAATTGTTGGAAACTGGCAAAAAACCTAGAAAACCTTAGTCACTTGACTGTGGGATGTTGTAACTGGTCATAAGTGTGTGTGTGTGAATGTGTGTGTGTATGGCTGTCAAAACTCCAGGCGTGTCTTAGAGGTCATGTGACTGGATGAGCGTGGCTATGGTCATGTGACTTGATATGCATGCATCTAGTGCTGGCCTGGCCCATCTGTCAATTTTTTAAAGTCAATGTGGTCCCTGAACCAAAATGTTTGCCCACCCCTGCTATAGAAGGTACCTATAGAATAAATAGGCCACTTGTGCCTTACAGTTTAGTAGGCAGTAATGCCTTGCTGACCCCTTTATGCTAATGATGTTAGTGGATTTCTCTTTCTCTATTATTTGAGCATGCTGTTCTAACAACTGATTGTGGAATCAAAGATTTATCAATTTTGTCTAGTGCTGGGGTTTCAAAAATGGTCAAATTTAAGAGTTGTGGACTTTAAATCCTAGAATTTCCCATGGCTGGCTGAAGAATTCTGGAAGTACACATATCTTAAAGTTGCTAAGTTTGGAGACACCTGCTCTATGCTCAAAGTAGTCTACCAATAACATACTTTGAAACTCCCAAGGAGCAGATGGAATTTAAGAGAACCCTAAATGAAAAAGTAATATTTCTTTTTATTAGGTAAACATGTGCCAGCTACTGAAGCATTGAAACTGGGGATCTTAGATGAGATTGTTGAAGAAAATCCTGTTGAAGCAGCTATAAAGTTAGCAGAAAGAATATCGGGTAAGAACATTCAGTTGTACTCAGCAAAATATAATACAACAAATTCCCAAAAGAAAATACCAACCAGTGGAAAGAATTATTTAGCTGATGTTACTATTGGTTAGCACAAGGTTTCTGAATTAAAAATTGTAGTGTACTGCTGTAAGAGTTGGGGGTCAAGTAGGGGAAAAGTTAAATAAATAACCATATATATTATAATTGAAAATCAGATATATTATCTGTCTGTGTCTGTTGGTTGGTCTGTCTCTTCTACCTACCTACTTGTCTGTCTGTCTATCTGTCTATCTATCTATCTTGTTATCTGGCTATATTATCATTTGTTGGCTGATAGCTTTTTGATAAATTGATGTTTTATAATTCACTTATAGCTGTCATGACACCCACTTCATGAATAGGCAATCGTTTTATAAGAGCATTCACAAATACTAGGTCTACAAAGTATGAAATGATCATTTTAAAGTGTTTTTTTCTACCTTCATAATTTGCAAATCTGTTTCCAGAAATTTTTGCTTGCATAATTCCTTCTTGGCAGTTAGACAATTAATGTACACTGATATAAAAGCATAAAGACTAGTGAGACAACATGGGAATAGAACATTGTGTTTTTTATGCAGTTCAGTCATGGAAATTTCTCCCAACACAATTGCTCAATTCAATACAACCAGGGGTGGGTTTCTACTGGTTCATCCTGGTTCAGGCAAACCGTTTGTTAAGTTCAGGCTGGTTTTAGTAAACCAGTTTGGTCGGTTTTTGAAAAAAAAAAAATGGGATCCTCCTACCCACCTGATATAGCTACCTTTATTAACTCTGTTTGCAGCACAGCTGATCAGCGCAGCAGCGCACCTCAGCTGTTTTTCCGCCTAGGGGCTTCTGCAGGAAGTTTGTTTTCTAAAGAAATAAACTTCCTGTAGAAGGCCCCTAGTCGGAAAGGTGCACTGCCACATTGATCAGCTGTACTGCAAACAGAGTGAATATTTATTTATTTATTTATTTATTTAGATTTATACCCCACCTCTCTTCCCCGGTCAAGGGGAGCTCGAGGCGGCTAACAACAATTTAAAACAATAAGAATACAATATTAAAATTATCTAACCAAGAGGGATCGGTCCCAGCAAATCTGCGAGATCGGGTTCCCTGCCTTTTTTATTTTGTTGTTGTTTTTGCGGCGGCTTGATCCCCTTTATATTACGTGCTGTTGTTACTATTCTTCCTACTACTGTTGTTATCACTCCCACGATTGCCTTCCCCTCTTTTGGAAAGGCTCGCGGGCTCTCACCTCTCGCCGCTGGAGAGAGCGCGCGCGCGGCCGAGGGCGCGCTCACGGGCAAAGACGCGGCGAAGCCCACTTTGGTCTAAGCTGGGGCTCTCTCGGCCGTTTGAGGGAATCGCCGGAGCGTGGCGGCTACCGTCCCGCCGGGGCCCCACAGCGCGTTAGCCCCTCGGCCACACCTCGCCCTTCGGAAAGCTCCCGCCAAAGCTTTGGAACTACCATGGGATATTCGCTCGCCTCGTGGAATCTTTTTATTCCGGGACATCTCGCCTCTTGAAATTCCGCCCGGTGAGTACCTACTTAGTCCTGACGTAGCGGCTTCCAGCTCTTTTTGGGGTGTTAGAACGGGGGGGGGGGGTATTACAGAACTGCTTCTCCCGCCCCAACCTGGTTCCCTGCGCGCCTTGGACTACCGTTCCCATGATAGTAAGATTTATAAAGGACTAGCTGATTACCCGGCCCTGCTCAGGTTTTGTTTATTGCACTGCCATCTTCCTTC
>JANHGC010007594.1:31728-57127 GCA_027560395.1 Boaedon fuliginosus
CGGTCCAGGAACGGTCGCAACTGGCGCAACAGGCGAACCTGTGCGAAGGCCCCTCTGGTCACAGCAGTAAGATGGTGATCGAACTGAAGCTGTGTATCCAGAAGGACATCCAGTTGGGGGCTCATTTCATGTCTCTGTTAGGCTGCCCACCGAAGTGGTAATACCCATTTATCTATCCGCTTTCAAACTTTTGGGTCAGCAGCTGGAGCAAGTGACAGGAGCTCATTCCATCCTGCAGCAACGACTGGATCTAGCATCTTAAGCCTGTGAGCCCCCACACTCCATTACAGTGGCTGATAAAGAATGATTAACTGGGTTATTATATTAAGATGATGTTCTTTGTTGTTCAGTCAGTAAGTCATTTCTGACTCTTCATGACCCCATGGACCATAGCCCACCAGCCACCTCCCTCCTCCATTGTCTCCTGGAGTTTGCCCAAATTCATGTTCATTGCATTGATAAGACTATCTAACCATAGATTATGTTCTTAAATTAAAAAAAATGTGTGTAAAAATGGAAAGAGTTATTTAAAATGTGTGATCTCATTCTATAATTTAAAAAGAGAGAGGGGACTTTGAAAATAATCTAACTGCTCCTTTTCCATAGGATTTACTTTTAGTGCCAGACATTAGTACAAGCTTGGTGGTCAAATGAAAAAAGGTAGAAAACCTTTATAGGCAAAAATGGGCATTACGGCTTATTTAAGCAATTAAACAGCCTCTTCAAGTGTTAAAATGTTCAGAACTATATTTTTTTCATAACAACCCATCAACCAAAACTCCTAGCCCAAAAGTCACCAGGAACTGCAATGTATGAAAGTTCACTCTTATGCTATTTGCATAGAATACTAGATATTTTCTTCCTGGGCTTCATGTGCCCATTTTCTTTTTAAACAATTAATTATATATGGATTTTCTTCATCATTTTTCAGGTGATTTAATATTCTTTTAAAAAGTGCCCTACGTGGTAGGGTCAGTTACAACATTTAAAAGCATGCCGCCTGAGCTGCCTAAACTTCTGCTTTCCACTCCTGAGTGAATGGTTTTTTTTTTTTTTTTTTTGTGATAAATAATTTCCCATTCCATATGCTGAATGTCTTACCCTTGTCACTAGGGCCAATTCTAGACATTTTGGCTCCCTATGCAAAGTCACATTCCGGTGAATCCTATGGTTGGCTTATCTTTCAATTTTGTTAGGAATTTTAAAAAAGCATTCTTCTCCAGGTTTTTGAGCTTTACACTTATGATTTTCAGCCCTGGACATCCTGCCCCTCTTCTCAGACATTTTTACCCTATTTACAGTGTGAAATTATATTTAACCGTCGCACACAGAATATGCAATTTGCTTTTTATTGTGCTTTTAAGAAGTTTTAAATTTTGGCGCCCTCTAAAATTTGGATGCCCTAAGCCAGTGCCTACTTAACTTTAGCCTAGAACCAGCCCTGCCTGTCATCAATTACTACCCAATTCTGTACATTGTATGGTCAATAATAGTTGTTGAAATAGTGACGGCATACTGGAAAGACATTGGACTAAATATTGGACTAAATATTGTTCTTAGTTCTGAAAATACATATTCACAGGGCATATTAAGGGAAGCTTCAACTTGCACCAAATGTGGATGGGTGGACAGTTATGTGCGCTCCCAGAATGCCACATGTTACATTTCTCTTCTGTAAGTTGTATTGGCTGTCAGTTTGATTCCAGGTGAATTCATGGTGGTAGTTTTTGATCTTTAAAGCTCTACATGGCATGGACCAGGTTATTTGATGGACTACCTCTTCCCAGTTAGATCCATCCCATCAGGTCAAGTTGGAGAAGTATGCTACAGGTCCCATGTATTAAGGAGTTCCATCAAAGAGACCCAGACAACAGACATTTTCTGCTATGGCCTCAACCCTTTGGAGCACCATACCCCTGAGGTGAGATTGGCCCCATCTCTGCTTGCATTCTAGAAAGCTCTCATGTTCATTTTTCTATCAACCACAGAGACCCTAAGAGAGCCAGTAAGGTGATTTATATGGGGGTAAAATAATCCTATTCTTTCCCTAGTTGGGGTTTTTATATTTTCAGTTTTATTTAACTTTGAGTGTTTTATGCAGGGACGAGTTTCAACTGGTCTAACAACCAGTTCACTTTGTGCTTGCGCACTCTGCATGCATGTTCCATTCAAAACTATGATGGATACTGACCTTTTCCTGCAGCCACTCTGCCGAAAAACAGCAGAGGCACGGCAATTCGTGCTGCCGTGCCAATCAGCTAGGCTTGAAAAGCAGGAAATAAAGGTCAGAATAGTGTTTGGGCGGGCAGGAGGGCCCAAATCGTCACCGACTCATCGATGACAGAACCAGTTCGCCCGACTGGCAAGAACAGAACAACGTTCACCCAAACCAGGCTGAACCAGTAGAAACCAACCCCTCGTTTTATGGCTTTATTGTATTCAGCTATTGTATGCTGTCCAGAGTCACATTTCTATGAGATGGGTTGCTAAATAAATAAATAAATCTAACAGAACCAGTCTTCCCACAAGTAGCAATAGCAATAGCACTTAGACTTATATCCTGCTTCACAGTGTTTTATAGCCCTCTCTAAGTAGTTTACAGAGTTAGCATATAGCCCCCAACAATCTGGGTCCTCATTTTTACTGACCTCGGAAGGATGGAAGGCTGAGTCAACCTTGTGCCTGGTGCCAAATTGCAGTCAGCCGACAGTCAGCAGAAGTAGCCTGCAGTATGCATTATAATCACCAAGTTACTATGGCTCTTAAGTAAGTGAAACTGAGTTCAAGGCTTTTTCATCCTTGGTGTTTTAAATAAAGCTTCAGCCTCAAACCACATGAAACCCTATGTCCAAAATCCTTGAGCATAGCCTCAGAACCCTTGAAAAACAATTGCAAATTCTTTTTATTAATTGCTTCTGTGCCAGAGGGTTGAAGGCACAAAATCATTGGTTGGTTGATTTTGTCCCTTCATGGCAGTATCTGCTGACTAGATAAGTCCCTGCAATTTTCTTGGTAAGATTCCAGAAGTGGTTCCATCTTTGTGCCTGAGTGGAACTGGAGTGCATTCCAATCTCTAGCCTGATGCCTTAACATCAAACTCTTGCATTACGGAGGCTTTACAGTTAGTCCTCGAGTTATGACCACAACTGAGCCAAAAATGTATGTTGCTAAGTAAAACATTTGTTAAGTGAATTTGCCCCATTTTACGACTTTTCTTGCCACAGTTATTAAGTGAATCATTGCATTTGTTAAGATAGTAACACAGTTGTTAAGTGAATCTGGATTCCCCATTGACTTTGCTTGTCAGAAGTTCATAAAAGGGGATCACATGATCATCATAAATATGAGTCAGCTGCCAGGGTGTGTGGTCTTCATCCAAACGAGATTGGTCGAGTTTTCACGGGGCTCAGTGAAAACCTCTGAAATTCTTCTTTGTCAGGGGCCTGGAGGGATCTAACCCTGACCCGGAGGGACAGGGGGAAAAGGAGAGTAACCAGAATCAGAGGGAGAGTGAGCCGTCTCTCCATCTCCCTGTGTTTGTGCTCCATACTGACAGGAAGAAGAGCGGACTAGCTGCACCAAGCTCAGAGAGACCACGGAGAAAGATTTAAAAGAAGGTAAAGATCTGCATGGAAGAGGTACCTGGAAGAAACTGATTCGATAATTGAAAGATTGATTCCCGATATGTGCAGAGGATTGGTCGGATGATAATGGACTCATGGTGAATGACTATAAATAAGTCGGCAAATCACATGTAAAAGAACCCTGGTACGTGGAAAGAATAAAACTATTCAGGAATCTCGCAGATTTACTAACAAGACGGAGGATAATAGACTGGTGATGACCTGAGGTAAATAGACTGATAGTGGACTATATCTATGAAAAAAAATGCATATATAAAACGAATTAAATAAATTAAGGGCACTACGAGCTGGTGGTGGAAATGGTGGCAGGGGCGGAAAAGCGAGAGGAGGAGAAGCTGGGTGTCTCTGGAATCTGTGAAAAATAGATGATCTTCGAAGAAGAAATGCAAAAGCTAGACACTTCATTTCAAGAGATTAAAAAAGCCAAAGATCGATGGTTGGAATCAGCAGGGGAGGAAGAGGACCCTGGAGAACTAATACCTTTGAAGGAGAAGGCGCAGGAGAGGAAAAGGAAAAAAAAGTATATGATGGCAGCAGAGTTTAAGGGATCTAAAATGGCGGCCACCGCAGAAAAAAAAGCCGTAACCTTGAAATACTCACCACAAAAGAAGCTGGTAGTCAAAGGAGGACAATTGAAATTACAGAATGCAAAAGTGAGCCCAGAATCAAGGAAAACTAAAAAGGCAGGGTTAAATCAAAGGAAAAGATCATCTGAAGGAGGAACCAAAACTGACTGGGGAGTTGCAGTGAGATACCACGGGAAGAAGAAAACACAAGGGGGCTTTTTAGAAAAAGAAAAAAAAACGGAGAGGGAGACTAGAGAAGAAGGCTGACATGACAGAATTGTAAGGAAGAGAATATAAAATGTTTTTAAATTGACGATACAATTGTTATACGATGTTTTACATATTGCAAGTTTTTTTATTTTTTATTTTTCTCTCCCCTCTCTATATGTTTTAACTTTGTATTGGTTTAAAATGAATTTAAAGTAGACATGGGAATAAGAACTTTTAAGATTTTAAGAGAATGAAATAATTGGACATGAACTGAGTTTAAATACACTCCAAGAAGTTAGGGAACATAGAAATGATTAAATTTCATGAAATACACATAAAAATGATCAATTAGAATAATGAAACTCAAACCTCACCAATGTAGAAAAACAATGTACTCTTTTATTTTATTTTAATGTTTATTTTTAAAACCAATAAAACCTATTAAAAAAAATGAGTCAGCTGCCAAGCAACTGAATTTTGATCATGTGATCATGGGAGGCTGCAATGGTGTGAAAAACAGTCATAAGTCACTTTCTTCAGTGCTGTTGTAACTTTGAACAGTCACTAAATGAACCGTAAGTCCAGGACTACCTGTATTTCAATAAATTTAAATAGAATAAATAAAATCAATTAGTTTTTGTCCTTTCCAACCTAGTATTGTGGTTCTTGGCATGCCCCTCAGTTCCCCAGAATGTTATGTTATGTTCTCCTGTTTTTAAGTGCACAAATATGTACATCTATACAAAGAAATTGCTAATAGTATTACTTATTATTTTACTGTCATGGGATCATAAGATGGTCCCCTATCTGAGTCAAGCCACTGACCCACTAAGCTCAGCATTGCCCCTGCGCAAATGACAGCTTGGCAAGGTTTCAGACACTGAACCTGGATGCTTTTGCCTTCATCCATTAAATGTGATGATTGTGCTCTGTGACAATTGGTCTGTAGGGAAGGAATATAAACTCTGGTTACAGGCACAAACAGTTGTCTTATTTAGTTCCAGCATGTTAACAGCAGAAATTACAATGCTGAGCAGCATAAAAAGGAAACTTCTGCCTTTCCAAATGGTTCTTGAACCATTCTAGGGTATGTCAAGTAGAAAACATGTTCAAGTAGGAACATTTCTGAAATGTTCCAATATGAAAAATTCATTTGTTTGAGAGAGAGAAGATACATTCAAAAATTTAATATTTTAAAAAATAGATGAATCAGCAATCAACTTATGTATAGAATTATATGAACTAGTAATAAATTAATTAGTTTCTTTTTATATAGACAATGAATTTGGAAAATATATTCCCATATAGATTCAACCTCAGCTCAAGAGAATCGTAGGGTTGGAAGAGATCTAGAAGGTCTTCTAGTTGAGCCCCCTGCTTGAGCAGGAAGACCTTATACCATTCAAGACAATTGGTTGTCCAATCTCTTCCTGCAAACCAGTAGTGATGGAGCATCCACAACTTCACTGATTAATTGCTCTCACTGTCAGGACATTCATCACACTTCAGCACAAAATAGCTTGTTTTAGACATTGCTGAAGCTCAATAATAGCTGGGTTACTCCCTAACATTTGCATCCCAGAATTTTTTTTAATAAAAGTTGGATAGGATGACAGAGGTGGCTACCTGAATCTGAGCTATTTCTAAATGCAAAGTACCTCTGACTGGTACTTTGTCAAATGGGAAAACCTTAGAGACGGTTTGGAGTGACAGCTGAATAAGCTAGGACTCTAATTTGGTGCTCAGTACCAAAGTATAGCTTCAGTTTTGCCTATTCCAATTTATTTAAATAAGTGTAATTTAAATCACCCCCTCCCCCAGAGAGCACACCGAAGCCCGTGTTTAATTGGGGAAAAAAATCCATTCCTTCACCCAGTAACATTTTGCACACATTAGTTCAGACGTTCTTGATATTCCTCAATCAAGAATAGCTAGGCTCTATTGGTGCAGGCACTCCATACTTTATATATTAATATGCATGAAAATAAGTAAAGAACCCCACCACGTATTTTATTTGCTTTACAATGGGGGTGAAGAAAGAATGATGAATAGGACAGACAGCTGCATTAAACTGTAAATTAATCCATGCTTAGGGATCTTGTGTAGTCACTGTACAATTGGCCAGCTGGGTACACAACTTTCACTGGCATAGGAATATTTATTAGCTAGCCATTAGTTATATAATGTGTCTATATAATTTGAATGAGATTAGATGCAGGGGAGTCCGGCAGTGGTAGAAAACCTGCTGGACAATGAAAAGCACCATGATCTTTGCTAAGCCAAAATGTTATCACCACATATATTCCTTCCTTTCCATTTCTCAAAGTCAGGCTACAATACTAAGGCTTCTTTCAGAGCTGCCTAGATTGAAGAGCATAATTATAAAAGAACTTATCTTGACAGAACAAATTATGACCCACCTTATTCCTAATTCCCCATTCTGATTCCTAGAAGCAGTTTCTGCTCATAAGAGGGCCCTAGTTCAAATCCAATATCTCCCTCTGGTGGCCAATTATGGTGAAATGTCTAGATTTTGGGACAAATTGGTTGGCAGAAAGGTTACAAATGTGTAGTGATAGATTCTCTGCTTTCCTGATGTAGTTAATAGTAAAAATGTAAAAATTGGACAAACTCAACTAACATACTAGTCACCTCTGCTGGAATTTGTTTGCCTTAGAACTAGTCAGACTAGGGGTAGACGCAAGGGGAGGGACTTTTGATGTTATAGAGCAGGGTGTCCAACCTTGGCAACATGCTGGCTGGGGAATTCTGGGAGTTAAAGTCCACAAGCCTTAAAATTGCTAAGGTTGGACATCCCTGATATAGAAGATAATGATGGCTGGCCAGGTTGGATTGCAGAGCACAATAGTTAAACATTGCAAATCAAGAGAGTGAATCTGTTTAGGAATTAACCATGATAAACAAGTTAGGAACTTTAGTTGATCAGTCACTGATGTTACTGTGTAATAGTGGCTTGGAAGAAGAAGAATTGCAGTTCTGCACAGAGGAGGAAAAAGAAGAATTGCAGTTCTGCACAGAGGAGGAAAAAGAAAATTCTTGGAGTGTATTAACCCATGCCCCTCTAGGATGGTGGCGCGATAGCTTGGTGGTTAAGATGTTGCTGGAAAGCTGACAGCCTGGGTTCAAGTGCCAAGCATCGTGCAATGGAGGTCTTTGCCTAGCTCCTGCCACTTAGCAGTTTGAAAGCATGCAAATGAGAATAGATAAATAGATACCACTTTGGTGGAGAGGAAACATCGCTCCATGACATCATCCTGTCCCCATTACAGTGGAAACAACTTTGGACAGTGATAGCTCAACAGCCTTGAAATGAAGATAGGCACCCCCCCCCCCACATAGTCCGCAATGACTAGCAGAGTAAAATCTGCAGGGACTCCTTTCCTTTCTCTTTTCTTAGGATGGCCTTAAGGAGTCGAATCAAACACCTTATTGTTACTCCTTGTAAATTACTCAACCATGAAAGTAATCAGAAGCCCATGAATCAAATAAAAACAAACAAGTATACTTCAGTGTAAGAATTCCAGCATCAGTCCTCATATGAGTGATTTGGAGTGAGGGACAGAAAGAAGAAATTCATGATAGCTGGCCCAATCCAATGGAAAAAATCTCTGGATAAGCCCTAGGATCAGCAGCATAAACAGAAGTAGATGTCAGATAGTAATGGAATCAAGGCAAGCAGACCCTTTACTGAACTGATTTGTATTCTACTCTGACCTACCGAGAGGATAGTAAGGCAAAATATCATGACATGGGGCTACCTCAGTTATAGAATTTGAGACTGTCATGTCATCTTTGTAAATCCATGGGGCAAACAAGAAATGAACATTATTAATCAAGGCAGCAGTACAGTATATGTGAGTCCACCCTTCAAGAAAATGGAATAAAATATGCAGGCTCCCTTCCACAAACAAGAGCTACCTGCCTCTGCCCCACCCCACCATGCATCTTATATACAGTAGGTCTTTGAAAATTAAGCCTGTTGACTCAGGTTCTGCTTTGTTTCTGCAGTAGTTCGTCTGGAATGGTAGTGTTTTCTCATTGGATATAAATCCTGCCTCATCCCAACTCCTTTGATTTGCCCCTTGCAATGGAAATAATTAGCTAGCCCAGATAATTAAGCATATGTGAATGAAGGGACAAGGAGATCCAGTTTTACTTTGCTGTCCCGGATTTAGACTAATAGTAGGGGCTCAAGGAAAAAGCAATTTATTTGGGTAACAGGTAAAGTCCACTGATAGGCATCTCCTCAGCTGTGCTCTTGGTAAACTGCTCTCACTCTTTTCCAATGGAAGATCTGAAGCGTAAACCCAAGAGTTTCTGCATGTCCTCTTTATATCTCTTTTTCTGTTTAATCTTAGTATATGGGACTGAAACTGTTGATGAGAGAATTATTTAAACTTTATTATGCATCTTTTTATATATGTGGCAAAATGGCTAGAAACCTAAGGGTCTGCAAGGGGAAGGATATGACAACATGTGTCATATAAACCTCATCCTTTACAAACCTGTGTGCAAGTTCACGTTGCATATTTTGTCCCTTTTATGTAATTATGGTTAAGAAAATATATCTATGTGTAAAGAGCTTTTCTGCTTCTGTTCTAACATAGATGTTGCTAGCTGGAGATGCAAAAATATGATTTAGCCTCAATTCTTCAACCCTCTGGTTTGAATCTGTATGTTATACCACGTGCTTCCTACCCAATGCTCCAGGCCAGCCTTCCTCAACCCGAGTACTTCCAAATGAGTAGGTTTTAGCTATCCTGTGGAGCAAGTAGTATGGCTGACCACTGGTAAATATTCTGGAAGTTGAAAGTCATATATTTGAAATGGACAAATGAGAAGAAGATTCTAAACAGTATATTAGTATTCATTCCTATAAGAAAATGGTCAAAGTTCTAATCATTATTTTGTTCTGGTTCTTACTTTTCTTTCCGAAACAAAACAAAACAGAATACTGTACAACAAAACCTTCTTAAGCAGGACTTGCTTAAGCAAAACCAATTTCACTGTTATACAAGTCTCCTTTGAAGCAGCTTCACGGAACATTATCTTCTGTTCCTTTCCCATGAATCTGTTAGTCAAAACCATGATTATTTATTGCATGCATTTATAAATCTCAGGGGTGTAAACCCAAGAATGTAGGAATCTCCAAATAATCCCCCTTTCAGTGCCCTTATATCTATGCCATAGTTGTTTCATACCAAGACCTGAGAACTCCATGGCACAATGTCTGAGCATCAACCGGGAAAGGTGTGTGACAAGGCTGCGTTTGCATAATGTTTAAGCAGTTATTCAAGCCCTTTCTTCAAACCATTTTATTCTAAATGATGCAGAATATGTAGAAGTGAGGGGTTCAAATTTAATAAGAAATGAATAGAAATACTGCAGTGTTATAGAAGCATGTCAGTGTTGTTACATACTGGCTCTCCGCATCCCTGGTTGCTAAGACTGGATTTTATCATGCAGCATCAATGTGAATACTGTCAGTTGCACAGTATTTTTGTGTTCTCTTATTAGTTCCATCTCACTATTTTGGAAGGGAATGCAAGAGATGGAATGTGGCAGTAATGCAATGCAGGTATAATTTGGCCAGGTTATCTCTAATAGCATGCTGGGACAGACTAGGCTCCCCTATCATTGGAGGGAAATATGATTTGACAGTTGGTACAAAATTGGTCACTAAGGAGGAAGTGGTGGAGGAAGGCTGTAGATTCATATATGCTAGACCAGGTATGTCAAACTTGATTTCGTTGAGGGCCGCATCAGAGTTGTGTTTGACCTTGAGGGGCTGGGGTGGCCATGGCCAGGGTGGGCATGGCCAACTTGCCATCACTGGTGTCAAGGGCATCTGTGGTGGCCTGAGCGCTCTGCCAACAAAAATGGGCTCCTGAGCTCCCTTTTCATTGGCAGAGGGCAGCAGGAAGCTGTCACAGCTGAAAATGGAGCCTGGGAGGACCACACACAGTCCTCCCAAGCTCTGTTTTCTTTGACAGAGGTATTGCAGGCTGGTCCTTTGCTGTTTCTAGGGTGGCCCTGCACACCAGATGTAAGCACCCCGCAGGCTGGATCCAAGAACCAGGCCTTGAGTTTGACACCCTTGTGCTAGATTGTATAATTCAGAGTACTGGTCTATTTGAGACAATAACTTACTGGGAACCATCTGGCAAGTCCATATTAAGGGGGAAAAAAATCCATTAACTATTATGATGGGTACTCATGATTCTTTCTAAGTCACAAGTTGAGGCTATGATTTTCAACATGGAGTGTCAAAAATGCACACACCAATTGCTCAATATATACAAAGATGCTCGAAAAGATACCTATCGTCCAGCAAGCAAGGATAACATTTTGTTTGATTCTTCTCGTTCAGAGTATCTCAAGATCTTTCCTGAAAAATATAGGCTCTTTTTGAAAAGTTGGGACTCCCCTCGATCTTGCAAAAACAACACTTTTCATCCTGTTGAAAGGATAAACTGCTACCATTTTCAGATTGGACTAATACCAATAAGACTTTTAGTAAGAGTTTAGTACTTTAAATAACTAGGAATCTGAAAAAAATTCCTGCCTTTGCCTTGAGAAACTGAACCAGTTAGTAGTTATGTTTCTGCCTGCAGAAGATAGCTATTTGATCTCTGTGTGCTTCATTTGTGTAGTTATGTATTTGGCCCCGGAAAACCAATCCACACTGTGTCAAACTGGGGGAAAATACAGGCCAACTCATCTGAATTTATTATGTAGCACAGAAAACCAAACAGCTGTTACTTTGTGCTCCCCACAACCCCACCCCCATTCTTCCAAAAAATCAGAATTGAATGAAGCATGCAGGAAAACATTGTAAATAGAGGATGCTCACCAATGTTCATCATAAATATTAGCACAAAGCAAACTCTCTTTATGATCAGTTTCTAAAGTGCTGAATATTTATTTTGTTAATTGACTTTTTACCAGAACACAACAAAATGTAGAAGGAAAGTTAAATTTCTATGAATAAATAAAGCATGTCAGTTTTATAGAAACTTGTGCATCTTTTTCAAAATGTATTCCTTTAAATTCTAATTTTATATTTTACAAAGTACTAATACTTTTCTATCTTGAGTGAAGATGTTAAAGACATACAAGGTATAGGGGATAAATGTGTTAAAAATACAAGAAGATTATAAGAGGCAGCAGGGGTAAGGAATAACTGTATTCTTTTATGAATGCAGTGAACTGATTGTCAAGTATTAAAAATGGAGAGAATATAAACTTTACATAGTATCTATGTTGCTATGTTACATAGTATCAGTCAGATTGTTAACCATTACAAAAGTTTTGCTTCTGTAGATGGGAAGACAGGAGACAAAATAGTTAAAGGATTCTCCAACACCTTTTCTCTATTTAGTCAAGATGGTAGTAGACAAAAATATGGTAATGTTATCATGACAATCAGTCTGATTTGAGGGTGCATATTTCAATTACTGAATCTAATACTCTCCTTTCCTCCTCTTCTCAAGGCATTGCAGAAGACTAAGCACAATTTTCCTGAAAAAATCAGGATACAGTACTAGCAATACTAGCACTTAAGCCTTAAATGCCACTCCACAGTGCTTTACAGCCCTCTCTAAGCGGTTTATAGTCAGCATATTGCTCCCAACAATCTGGGTCCTCATTTCACCGACCTCGGAAGGATGGAAGGCTGAGTCAATCTTGAGCTGGTCAAGATCAAACTGCTCGCAGTGATCAGTTATTCTAATAACTGCATCACCCCCTGCAGGGCACCGTGGCTATATGGAGCTCTTCAAATCAGAGATAGAACAGCTTAAGTTGTTTATGCCACCTGAAGTAAATTAAAAATTACCCCAAGATGTTCTGACCTACTTCAGATTCCTGGCTCTAGATGTTCTGATGTCCTGTAGATTCCTGGCAGTCAGTGTATAATTTAAATCAATTATTAGAAATGCATTACTGTATATATGTTCTGCACCTGGAAGTGATGCCTGGAGCTGTACAGATCATGGGTTCTAAGAGATTATTTTGAAATATTATTACATTAAGGATAACCAGACTGGTGTTGGATGACTTGGACATGTTAAAAAAGGGGAAGATGTTCTTTACAGGAGACAGATGTTTCTTTGGGCTGCTGCTGAGTAGGATTTGAGTATAAGAAGAGTAATAATTTAATAACTGGACCAATGTTAGCTTAAATGAATCAAGATGTTGCCAGAAAATATAACTCATTTAAAAAGCAATGAGTCATTTAATAGTTCCATCTGTGATTTCATGACTGTATCACCCTCAATATCATTGGTCTCTTTTTTACATATTGGGTGGGAGGGAGAAGGGGAAACAAAGTTATATTGCTCCCACAAAGCAGTTAATAAGAACTCAATTTATAGAATAAAGCAACATGAAAATACTATATGTGGAAAAATGTGTCTGCTGCTAACATACACAGAGTATTAAAATATTGAGTGAAGCCATTTTTCTAAGGTAAGACCACTTGAAAGAAGCATGAGAACTGTATGCAGAAGGAACAATGGTATGGAGAGAAACTGGAGGAATTATATTCTTAAGAAGTCACAGCCACCTCATAGGTAATTTAATTTTATTGCATTTTATAATGCCATTGTCCATACAGATTACATGCAGCTAGATCTACTGTACAAGGGTTTACCGTCTGCCAGAGCAGACACACAGAAGTCCAGAATACAAATACACAGCAATGCTATTTCCTTTATACAGCATGGAAATATGGCAGTGTGAAGCAGTAAGAGGATGGATCAAAGGATTACAGACATCCTTCCCAGTAATCTTTCACTTCACACTGACTTGCCACCTGCTAAAAGGATGATCACATCAAACCAACAAATGTGAGGAAGAAAAAACCCACAATATTAAAGGTCACTGCAATGTCTCATCTCTTTCCTTCTATCTTCCTGAGTGCCAGGAAAAGGAAATGACAGCAAAGTGTTGACATGTCAGTGTGCCCCACCTTCCCACCAAACATTGGGTACTAGTATGAAGGAGAAGATACCTATTCGCAACAGAGAAGATTTAATTAGAAGAAGCCCCTTGAGGCCAACATAAAATATTACAAATGAGAAAATCAGATCATTGCAGGAGACATGTTAACCTCCCATTTTCATTCAGTGAGATCAGAGACCTGCTAGCTCATGCTGAACTGCTTACGCTGATACAATTCGAGAGTCACCAATCATTGGTTCTTGGGTGTTTTCCTGACACCTGAGATTCAGTTGAGAGATTTGGAAGACAAGAACGCCAAGGGAAGCAGAGCATCAACTCTTTGGGGTGGGGCAGAGAAACATTGTTTCATAGAGCATCCCATCAAAAAGAAGGGCGGAGAAGTGGGTCTTCAAATTTTACTTCTATAGTAGAACAACATGGTTATTAAAACAAAAACAAAAAAAAACAAAAAAAAAAACAATAGGACTCCAAACTGACAAACATTCAGCACTTTGGAATATATCTAAATCTGAAAAAACAAACAAAACATTCCCCTGCAAATTATGGTGTATTTCCACATTTATGTGGATCTGGGCAACCAGGAATTCAGAGTATAGATAATACAGGGCAAAATCCTATGGATTTTTTTCAGAGTAGGATTTCTGTCGTTAACCCTGAAAAATAACTCTATTAAAATTATGTAAACATACAAAACTGAAATACGCACACCTTTGGTTTAATACAATGTTTTTTTCAATTCTGTTCCTATTTTTCTAACTTAGGAACCAACGAGGGAAAGGAAATTATATCATTATCCCAGTTTCTTTTTAGCAACCATCTATCTCCTCCCACTATTTCTACTGACTAATTTAAGAGAGAAAACAAGCCAAAAACAACATAAGGAACTGGAACAGCATCCAAGTCAAAGAGAAATACAAGAATGGCTTCCTAAATTCCAGAACAAGGAAAAAAAAACCCTTCCTAAATATTCCCTGCATTAGTCTCATCACAGGATAGTTAAACAGACAATAATCTAATTTTAGTAGGTTTTCAACCAGCATATTTATCAATATATACATATACTATCCTGCCATAAATTGTGTTTGGTCTTTCCCACACTACCCCTTTAAAAGCCATTTTGAGGTAACAACAAAAAATAAAAAAAAAATTAAAGACAAAGAAATCTTCCAAAAAAGTACTATATGCAGTTTTGAATGAAATATTTTGGTGGACATAAATGTGCAAAAATAGATGTACCTAATGTAGTCAAGAGTCTGGGAAGAATGGCACTGGTATCAGTAGCCAAAGAAAGAAGGCTCCTCAAAACTAATCAGGAATTAGGGGCAAGGAAAATAAAACCCCAAGAGCTTGAGGCCATCAACACAAAATTTTAAATGTTATTCTTCCATAGGACTTATGGAACAATAATACATGGGCATATTTGACAAAGTAGAAACAGTTACATAAATACCATTATTTCTTATTGGGTCCATGTATATTTGTATAGACATGTTCAAGTGAAAAAGTGAGCTGAATTTGCTGGTCACACACACACAAATAGAATTAGAAATAATTCATTAAACCCTTATAGGAGAAATGTAATCTAAGTAAAGGACCAACGAGTTTGTAAATGTTTAGAAGAGACTCTTGCAGATGAAATCATGGCTTTAGTACCTACTCAATGTGCTTACTCAAATAGACGTATCCTCCTCATTTAACTGCTTGATTTTGCTGGGAAGGAAGCCAGGAGGGCAGATTTTATTGCTAAAATTTAAATAGGCTTTTAATACAGAATAAACATTCTTCCTCACCCACCCTTGCCCTGGATTCTTTAGGTGCCATTTATTATTTTGTATGCTTATCTGTATTTATGCTATTATAACAGAACAAATACTGACCAAAGAACCAGGACAGAACCAACTGGTCATTTGCTTGTGATTTACTAACTCTATTTAAGGAGTTTTTATAAACCAATCCACTTTATAGATGATATGCAATCCAATTCAGGACACAAATGCTCAAAGTCATAATTAGAAAAAAAAGGTCAAATGTTGTACATTTAAACAAAACAGCATCAGCTATGTCAGAAACTAAAGTTTTAGCAGTTCAATTTGGGGGAAACTTCAAATGTCTAAGGTGTTGGGGGACAAAATCACCCCAAACTGAAGAACTTTAGGGAACAGCATATTTATTCAGTGATACTGAATTACATTCTTTCTTCAGTATACTTTTAAGAGATATATCAGAATTAGAAAAATACATTTAAAGTCCTATCAACTACACAAACATCTGTAGGCTTCTCAAAGCTCTCAAGAGAAATAAATATAATGCAAGTCCTCATTAATTGCAAGTGTAATCAGCATGACAGCCTTTAACTGAAAGAGAATAGATTTAGGATCTGCTTCTCAATTTATTTCAAGGTTGGCTTGTAAAAAAAAATTGTTTTGCAATCCCCCCCCCCTCCAATTGGGACAGTTTGACAACACTGAATAAATGAAATTACAGTTCTAAGTAATCTTTGCTGGGAATGCCAGGATCACATAAAACAATTTCTTAGATATGTGCTGGTTCCCTTCAGGACCAGGCCTAGATTCTAAGCCAATCTAACAGTAAGTTATCTATCCACCTCTCATATTGACAAGTTGGTTACAGAAGCTTAGCTTCAGCACATAAGGCAGCCATTTGAAGAAAGCACACCCAATATTTTAAAGCTCATCCATTACAAAAGATGGAAAAAGTATAGAAAGGAAAGGATCATGTTTGATGAACTTAATATTGTCACAGTATCTAAGACCTAAAACACTTTCCTTCAATGATCACTAAACAATGATTTGATTCTCAATGAATAAATCTATTTTTGAGTTGTACCACTTCAGGCTTCAAGTAGCAGATCATGTGCCTAAATTTTCCATTTATTTTTTTTCAAATTCTGCATGAAAGAAAGTTGCTGTGAGATGAAAATTTAGTCACATGACTTCCTTCCCTCTTGTAGGCTGATCTGACATAATTAAGCACAGACAGATCCTGTGAAAGCTAGGTTTAAAGCTGTCCTCTGAGAATACACACATATATTAACACTGTCACACGAAGGCAGGAAAGAGCTGAAACTGGCAGGATTTTTTTTAGCCACAAAATACATTCTGGAGTTGCTCCATTTTGGGAAAAATGGAATTCTAGAGGCTGCATTATTTGCCTTTATGCAGCAGAGAAGGGCTGAAATAATTTCCCCTGAGAGATTGTAAATGCCTAATGAAGTATGGATAGGATGAAAGGGAAACATCTTTGTCAAGATTCTCAAGAGAAAAAAAAATGGAAGGCTATCAGTATAGTAACAACAGAGCTAACGTTAGAGATGCTTCTAGGGCAGCCTCCAGTTTCAGAAAGTCAACCTAAATTACAGATATCCACCAAAGAATTGTCCAATTGTTTCTTGGACTGTTTCTTTAGAACAGTGATAGCATATTGCTTGACTATGCATTGGGGGAAAACTCTGCCCAATGACTGTCTAGTATATAGTGGAAAAAGGCTTAAAGATTAACTTTCTGTTTAGTAATAGGTAATACCTTTTCCTCAGTTCTGTAGCCCCAGATGCCCTTTCCCCATTCTGTTAACTCAATTGATAAACTTTTAATTTTGGAGTATGTTAAATATACAACAGCCAAGTTAGGCTTTCCAATGCTTTGGATTTGAAGCTAGAAATATGCTTGGAGCTAGCAAGGGTGGGGATGTAGCCTGTCTGGAATGCCTTAAACTCAAAATATTTTCTTAAGGTTGCTATATTAACAAGCTCCCTACATCCACCAAAACATTTTCCCCCTTGAAATCTGAAGTGCTCCCAAGATGTATAATTGAGTACTACTTAGCTCTCAATTTACAATGGGTAATTCATTTATTAACCCCAGTGTATCATGCTGCTTTTTTCTTGTGCTTCCCTCTTTAAATGGGTAAGGTTGAATAAACCCAAACAGCAAAGCAAAAGTTTTAATTTAAACAGAGACAATTATATTTCTAAAGAGAATTTCTTCTCAATGTTAGGATGGTTACAGTTTAGCTCTTGACTATACAGTACCAGGAAACATCACTTTAATACTGGCAGAAAACACATATCCTGGGCATCTCAGGTCCAGCTGCAGATGTCCAATGAGCGGTTAATGTTGTATCAGGACCAGGCAAGACAAAAAAACTGAGATCAGTGAATTAGGATGATAGCAACTTTGAGAAGATCAAACTTATAATAATGCAGCTGTAATACTAGGATTAACAGAAAAGGGAGCCAAGGACAAAATGCAACAGCACCGTGGTAGCCATTTAGTTCTAAAACTGTTTGCAAAGCAATTTGACACAATGGAGCACTACAAATTGTGATGCATTCGAAGTTCAAAAAAGCACCTCAGTGCACCCACGAAGAGTTGGGTCTAAACATTACACATTCCAGAATTTACCATTTTAGGGTGCAAGAATCTGCTTTTTTAAAATGCAACCCAAAGTTAAAAAAAAAATAATGAAAAGAAAACTTGCATACATTTAAGAATAAACTATGCATAATTTGTTTTTCTGATGCATGACTTTACTATAACAACGTTTTGTTTATCAGAAACAATTACAGGATGTGACTTAAGCAACCGCTGCAACATTATTTTATGTTCAGAATTCTCTAATTCACACAGTGCAATTTGTAGATCAACAGCCCAAAGTTTGAGATATTACGATGAATCTGCTGTATTTCAAAAACATAAGTTACCCAACAGAGCTTCAAAGAAAATATCATTTTGGGGAAGAGAAGGAGAAGGGGTTAGGGCAATTAACCCTTTGAAAATTAAGAAGAAAGAAATGCTAAAAACAAGAGAGAGAAATTCCAATGTGTATAAAAAACAGCTGAAAAGTTAACATGAAATAAAAGACAGTTCTGACCTGTAAAAAGAAAAAGAAAGAAAAAGAAACCACCCGCAGCAAGATGGAAGTAGGTTCAGAAGAGACCCATGGAATGCCAACCACCTAGGCTTCACAGCGTACCCTTGGTTCAAGAAACTTCAAACACAAAGCAGCAATCCATGCTCCCGATACAACTTCATTAGAAATGTACAAAACAGCACCTGTAAACGTTGATTTAAATAATAACTTAAAATCAAAAGAAAGTGACAAAAGGGCTAAGGGGATGCAGGATCTTTGTGATTTTTCCCCTTTTTGGCTGATGCCAAAAGTTAGAATAAGTCAGAATAAAAGCACCACACAAACAAAAATATTAAGTGTTTTGGTTTATGCTTCTTGTCTAAGCAAGGTCTTTGGTAACTGGTTAAGCCAATTGCAAAGCATTCTATAGAGGACACCAGGGAGACATTTAAATATGGTCCCAAGAAGAAAATGAGGTGTGGTGTGTTCTTAGTAAAAGGAGAATAGATATATTTTCTCGAGCTGCTTCTGGAGTAAAGCTGGGACCCGAGAGGTGGATAATAAAAGTGTTGAGGTATTCTTAGTGCCTGCAATCCTATATTGCCTGTCTTTGTGGTCCTTGAAGAGCAAGACACTTGTTGGTTCTCTAAGGAGGCTCAAACAAGCTATTGTACTTTGATTCACACCCCATAAACATGATCATCTCCAGTTTTCTGCAGCTTAGAGACTGTTCCTCTTGGTCCCCTTAAATGTACAGCCCCTTTCAAATCAGAGCAATTAGCTCATTTTATCTAAATAACAAACTTTACAATTTTGCTTGCCTGTTAGAGACAGTAGGAAATGAAGTAGGAGAAAATGCATGTTCGGTAGAGCCCTCTACCGTAGGCTCCAGGAATCAAGTCCTGAGAAGTTTTCTGAAGTAAGATTTGTGGAATTTCTTGCAGTCATAATTCAGAAATGAAGATTTTTTTTTCATTTTTGGTGTTCTTCATTTTACCTAGATTCAAAATCAGTTTGGATCATTTTGACATGCTATTTAGTAAATTAAGAACCCTAGACAAGGGGAATTTTAGAAAAGAAGTATACACTTGTTTGTTAGATGGACAATGCCAAAAATTAGATAAAATATTTTCAAATTTTACCAAGTCTGAGATTTGAAGTCAAGGCTTTGCTTCCAGCCATGGAAAAAAGATGGGAGACTGCCAAGATCAGCCAGCTACCATTTCTTTCCTTTTTTTTAACGCTAGTATGACCTGCCTATCTATCCAGGAAATAGATCTATTTGAAAAATTGAGCAAATAGAGATTACCGAGTGCTTTAGAGTTATTGGAAAGAATAATCCTCAGAATAATTCTCCATCTTTTTTTTAAGAGAGAGAATTTGATTTGGGCTAAGAAATTTGACACCAATCATGTACAAACAGAAATTTGTGGCAGTTCAGGAATAATGTCCCTTTTTGTGATAGGTAAAAAGGCTCAAGTGCTACTTGATTTATTATAATCTTGTGAGTTAAGAGCATTTTTTTTTAAAAAAGACAGTCTGTTACCACGGTTGGCCAGCTGCTGAAAAGGGCAATAAGAATGTACTATATTTGAGACAAATGAAGCAATTCTGCATATAAGGAAAATGCAATACCCCTCTTCTCCCTTCCCCTCCTAAGTCAAAAACACTTATGTTACATATTATCAACTGCCAGGAGCTGCATAGTGTTTGGAGCAATGAAAAAACATTATTTAACAATGAAAATCAGAAGAGTAGAAAGGAACCCTAAATTAATCAGAAACATGCTGACAAAGTATTCTTGAGCATCTTAGTTTGGGGAGGTCATTTAACATAATTATCAGTGTTAAATGTGACTATTCAAACATAACAGTGATGATTTATTTTCTTCATGGGCTACAGAGTATAGAAGAGGAACAGCTGTCATTTCAGAAAGCATCAAATTGCCTGGATCAGCTTGTCTCCAAAATAATGGGAGGAACTCCTATATCCCAATTTGGCCTGAAATAAATTTCAGAAATTTCCTGATGGGAAAGGGAAGCATGTGTTGATCAGTTGTAGAAAACGGCTTCCTTAGAAACATTCGTATCCATCTTCCTTGAGATATTGGATTCCTGATCATACAGAAAGCAAACCAGTTTCTCAATCAGCAACTGCCAAAGTCTCAGTAATCAAGGAGGAGCATTTGGGTTGTCCTGTCATGGGGGCAATAGCAAAGTAGCCTTTGGAAACCTGATGTTTTCTGTCACATGAAATGGTCTTTAGATTAAAAAAAATATTCTGATGTGAGGCAGCAGACAATGAGTTGATGAAATAAAGTATGGCATCAAGTTTGGGTCAACACTATTCATCTGACACATTTAATTCTTGTTATTAATTTTGAAGCATCTTTTTCCCCACATTGGCTTACAGATAAGAACTAATGAGTAGCACAAGAGTTTTGGGATAGGATATATTTCTACTAGAGAATGTCAGAGGAAACTCAGTGCTTATTTGTAGCTTTGTTCTTGTTAGTCACAAAGGTGGAGAATTACTTATCTTACATTTATACAAGTATATTGCTTTGAATTCTGCTTGGTCAACCCAGTTTTGGTCTGTTCTCCACAACCATAAATTTCAGCTTAACCCCCCCCCCCCACCTTTCCTATCCCAAGTGCTTGAGATTTTGGTGGCTTTGCCAAATCAGCTGTATTTATATCTGTTAAACCTTCCCATTGCTCACATAAACGATCAAGGAGTCATACTCTGGCTTCAGTATTTGCTGGAATGGAAAAAACACGATGGCAGCTGATAGAAGCAAGCAAAAGATTCATCTTGCAGAAGTCTCTCCCTGATTCTGTCTCAAGCTGAGCCCCATTATCTTGACGGCTGGCTGCCCATATACAGTATAGACTTCTGAAAGTTATTTAAAATTATGTGATGGCAGGGAATGGACATTCATTCCTGGATTTTGTGCAGAATAAAGCTTTGTGAGTTGAAGACTGGCTGTCAATCATAACTGGTGATAGAAGAATGCTTCTTGAATTTGGAAAGATGCAAACACAGGTTGGAAAAAAGAATAACCAAGTGGTTTTATGTGTGGCAGTAACCCCTTGCTATTCTATAATGTATTTAATAAAGTAAAGTCAGTTTTTCATTTTTTGCCCAGTCAGAAAATGAACATAAATTGCAACATTAGGACCTTGGCAGAGGTCTTGCTTCCATTGCTATTCCAGTACTCTGAAGTGGTGTTAATGGCAAGGATGTATGTGTGTGAGAAATGGAGCCAGTGTATGTGTGAAAGCAGGAAAAAGTGAGAATAGATTCCTCCTAGTGCAAAGTTCTCAGTGGGATTACTGGCAAAACTAAATGAAAATTTCCATGGGAAAATAAGGGACATTCACTGAAGCCTTTGGCTTTGATATTGCCCCTTAATGTACTGGATGCTTCCAAAATCTTGATTTGTGGAAACCAGGCATATGGGTTGAAAATGACAAAACACAGAGCAGACAATACAAGACAGCTTCTTTTTTATCCCCATGAGATGGGGGTATGGGGAGGGGAGGCAGCAAAGAAGTCTTCGGACAGAAACAACCTACCATCCTCGTTTACCAGTTACAAAATTTAAAAAAAAAATAAGAAAAGGAAAAAGCTCAACTCCGTTTTTTGTTTTTGTTTTCACATCCTCTCTGTGAATGTCTTTTAAGAGTCATTGGGATGTAAAAAGGGGGAAAAAGTATGGGCCTTCAGCAGTGGGTAGGCTCATGAAAAGCCTTTTGCTTTGTAGAAGTGCCGTAACTAAGTAATGCTGAAGGTCACCTTGAGTAGGTGGGAGCCATTGCTTTGTCTCTGGGAAAAGATGGTCCCTATATGAAGATGAAGGTCCCTTAAGACAAGTCTTCCACTGGCAGTTCCTCCTCTAGGTCTCTGTCATCAGGAATCGTCACATTCTGATTGGTAGTTGCCATGAGAGAAACAGGTCTGTTGTCATCTTCTGTCTCAGCTGGTTCTTCCTTCACATGCACTTGATGGCTAAAGAACAAAATTTTGGAGAACCAGGTAGAATTAGAACAAATACAATAAGAGTCTACAAGAGATTGGCAAAAGAGTTTCCACACAATAGAGGATCAGAGGTTAAACAGAGTATTTGCTTAGCTGGATAACAATACTCTTCTACTCTCAGCCAGATCCTAAATACCCAGGTCTCTATATATTTTCAATGAAACAGAAATATTTGTAGCACTCAGTTCAGCTAAGTTAACTATAGAGTACTTCATTGCAATTTTAATCTACGGTCCCCTAGCAGTCTTTTCAATGATTACATTTTTGACATTTAAGAAAAATATTCCTTTTCTCCAAATTTTCTAAACATTGTAAACTAGACCTCTTTGTCAGCACATGTAATACAAATACATTTTTCAAGCTGTCTTTTGATGGTTGGACCATAGTGAAAATATCTGCATGTTAGTAACAATAAATAGGGCAATATTTACTTGAACTCTTAATAGTATTGCTGACACAAATCTACAGATTGCCTCGGTAGGCTGAGGGACAGCTCTATAGTGAAAGTATATATAACTATTTTGAATTGTAAAGCTTATCTCAGTATAACTAAGAACCTTGCATGAAAGTCCAGGGCCATGACTACTTATTGACAAAAATAAGCAACAGATGAAGTGGATTGAAATTCATGAAAGCTCACATGATAATGAATGTATTAGTGTTTACACTGTCTCAATACTTTTTCTTTTTGCTGTAAAAGACTAATATGAATATTTTTTGGAAATAGTTAACAATAGAAATTCTAGATCTACTTCCAGTTTGCATAAACTTTTGAAAAATCCTAAATTAATTTTCTACTAAACTGTAAGAGAGATTTAAAGACTTCTGGATCTAGTAATCCGCCTTCTGGAAATAGCATTGTATTAGCACTTCCAAGAAAATTCATTTATTTTCATCAGTATGAAGTCTTTATAATAATAATAATATTAATAAAACACAATTGTTTCTGGGCTTACTTGTACTGCTGTGGTGAAAGCCGGGGGCTATTGCTGCCATTGCTGTTGACTTGTTCTACAGTGCTGCTCACATCATCATGGCCTATGTGCAGCATGCCACTAGTTGAGCTTGTGTTGATCATGGTGGGACTATTCAGAAGAGGAAAGTTGCTCTCAGCCAGAGCTGCCTAAACATAAACAGCAACTGGTATAATTCACAAATTCTTAAAGAAATCAGATATGACATGTTTAAAAAACAACTCCAGATATTTATTTACTGAGTAAATGGTTAAACCCTTATACTAACAGTACCTTTATTTTTCAGAAAAAGTCAATGATATAGACAAATAAAAACTTTATTGAAAATGTTTATTTTCTACCTTCTCATTCAGTAACAATTAGGATCCCTTAAAAGAAAAAACAGTTCAACATAGATAACTAAAATAGAATTAGAATGGAATGGAGCTGGAAGGGATCTTGGAGGACTTCTAGTCCAAACCCATTCAAGCAGGAGACCCTATACCATTTCAGACTAGTGGCCATCTGGTCTCTTCTTAAAAACTTTCAGTGATGAAGCACCCACAACTTCCGAAGATAAGGTGTTCCACTGGTTAATTGTTCTCACTTTTAGGAAATTTCTCCTTAATTCTAAATTGCTTCTTTCCTTGATTTGAAAGCCCCACTGGTTAACCTTTGTGTTTTATGGTTTTATCTCTTTAAAAATATTGAAGCAAAAACCTTGGTCTGTTTCAAGTAAATGTCAGAAATATAAGCTTTCTACCAGTATGTATGCTAATAAGCTTTTGGTCATTGGCTAAGATGATCTGAAGTTTAATTTAATGGGATTCATTAAATAGTTTTATGTCACTCTTTCCCTAACAGAAAATATGTCTAAAACACCTACACAGCTAGTCCATGTTGGGACCCAACGCTATTTTTTATTCCAGTCTGTTATTCTCCATCAGAAGAGAAGGGTAGCAGACCATTGATCAAAGCATTCAGTTCCAAGAGAGTTGATCTATTCTGTCATTTGCTGTCATTAATTTATTCTCATCTTGTTAAAAGTTATCACTTATATTGTGAAGCAGAACATTAAAAATAAGCAAACATTGCAATGTAACAAAAACAGCAAGAAGGTGGATATTGGCATGCCAGGGGTGGTGAAGTGGTGTGGGTTATAGTGATCTGGTTCCTCTGATTATCTTGAAGGAAAATACCACATTAAATGTTCTGTACTGGAATATAAACTAAATGGAATAATGACTTCAATGACCATTGAAAGAGTTTTGAAGATTTTCTACAATGCAGTACAATATTCCAACAGAGCAAGAGTTTATTCTGATGGCTTGGAACAACCAACCCAATATTCCCCTAAGAAAGATTGCTGTAATGGAAACAATTGTGCTTCTCCACAAGTCTTACCTGGTAGCTGGCATTAAGTGCTCCATAACTAAGGCCAGAAATCATGTTTTTCACTAAAGTTGGACTCCTGTAAACAAAAGATGCAGCTTTTAACATTCAAAAACAAGAGTAAGGTAACAGAAGTCTTGGAAAGAACAAATTATTCATCTCCCTCATTGTTTAGCCCTTCCCAATTCCCATAATTTACAACTCCCATAATACAAAACCAGCATTTTAAGAAGTATTGAGATATTCCTAGCTTAGCTTTATAAGGCAGTTATTTACTCTCAATACATTCTAAGTCCTACTACAGTGTGCCTTGTTTTATTTTACATGTTGCTAGACCATCCAGGAAGAACTCCTGGGAAGAGAGGGGGCTACATAGGTGAAGGTAATTTCTCCCTACTCCTTGAAGCATAGACATTATCATTATGGGAACAATTCTGGACATTTTTATTATTTTTTAAAAATACTATTCATCCTGTGTTATGGTTGATGTTTCTCAGCTACTTGTAACATCTAAGGAACACCTCATACTATGGTATATACAACCTTGGTGGCAAAAGGCAGATAACAGTTACATAGGCTTGCAGTCTTTCACAGAATGTTAGCATGTTTTTAGCATGTACACACACATACGCAAACATACATCTATATATAAAACCAAGTGCTGGGTTTGTATGTGCCCTATACAAAAATTGAGTTCTGCACTAAACTGCCCCAAATTTCACACACCCCTTTGTTAGGG
>JANHGC010007594.1:57227-67772 GCA_027560395.1 Boaedon fuliginosus
TTTTCAAAATTGTTCTCAGATTGAACCACAACACTCCTCTTCCCAAAGAAGCTACCTGACAAGCTATCAGACATACCCAGTCATCTTTGGTGGCCTTCTCTTTTGGTACTCGTGTTCATCTACTGTCCACACTGCTCCCTTGACATTTTCCACTCGCACAAAGCACTTGTGCAGGCTCAGGTTGTGGCGTACAGCATTCTACAAGCAGGGTAGAGAGAAAAACAGAATATTACCAAAGTAGATGAAGATCTTCCATTTAACAGTTCCTCTCCAATAAAATTTTCCAATCATTTTTTTTGTTAACCAAACATAGCCTCCTACAGAGCTGTCATCAGCAAAATGATATCTATATTCTTAACAACTTATATAACATGTTCTAAGGAAGGACTGGTTTCAGTTTATCATATGCTGAAAACAACATATAGTAACTATTGTAGCAGATGGGAGTTTTGTTGAATTCTCTCTATTCAATTGTCCTATAATATTGCTCCTTTATACCTCTTCATCTGTATGAAATCTTTGCTCCTAAACATTAACAGTCCCAGTTAACACATGTCATAACACAGACATACTCATAGACTATCCTAAAGAAATTCAATAGTTATGAGATTTGAGCTGCATGAAATAGAATGTCAGCAACAGGAAAAAAATATGATCACTAGTTACACCAGACACCACTGCAACGAGATCAAGTGCCCACAGCCACTTGAAAAAGACTATTACTTAGAGATACGAAAGAAAGAGATTACTGAATGACAAATTCAATCCAGTTTTCCTGAAAGTAAGTGGACTTCATCAAGCCACTCTTTCTTAAATTCTAAAACATCTCGTAATAAAACTTCCATACAACAACCATGTGTTGCAATCTAATTTTTAATTGATTTTTTGTTTTTGTTGTTTTACTTTCCTTATTGATCAACAATATTCATTGGGTTTCCACAAACCACCCTACATACTTCCTTACTACTGGCTAAATTAGGGGAAAAAGAGGGAGAGGAAAAGTAACCTCAGATAGTGCAATGAATTTCTATTGTCATCTTCTTTCTGAAACACCAAGTTCTCCCTCCTTTTCCACAGCACATTCCTCCTCTTTATTCTCCCATCTTTACATTTCTAAATGTAAAAATAAAGAAAATGCACGTACACAGGCAGTGTTGCCCTGAGAGCTACTAGCTCCTTCTCCCTCCCCCTCCCGCCGCTCCCTGCCATTTGCTACTGCCCCTATTTCATTACCAATTTTAATTTGCCTCTAATTAAATCCTGTGTATTTTTCCGACTCACTTGCTAATCCATGAGGGAGGCAGGAGGCTGGAGTGGAATCTCTCCGAGCTATAATTACAAAGGGCCTAATCACGTTGGGGCTCTGCCTTTGAATAAATTTCCTTGCATTAAGGTTCTCAGATTCTCTGCCTTGCAAATGAGAATGACCCCAATTTCAGGATGTTGGCCTCAGAGGATTTTTTTTTTTTATTTCGAGCCCTGATTCGTGATGAGAGACTAATTCGTTACGCTAAAACATTAACAGCAATTTAAAAGGTCGAATGGGGGCCGTATAAACAAAAGAGCTGGCCAAGACAACAAGGCAAAAGCGAGAGATGGGAAACAATCCCCCCACCTTAGAAATGTTACAGTTCTTGGAAACTCAATGAATTAGACTTTTTCCTCCAATTTTGGATACTGTTTATTTTTCAAGGTCCTCTCTCCACTTAGTTATCCAATTGTAATTATGCAGTTGTTCCTTCTCAATGCCTCTGTTCCCCAAATTTAGAAAGGAAGGCCCTTTTTATTTTTGTTATAAAGGGCATTTTTGTCATAAATGTCTGTAACCACATTAGGTTAGATATTGCTGACACATCACTTGACTAGCAAAGGAATTTAGCAGTAGAGAAAACTTCTTTCTTGGGGCTGAAAAAGACCACACCGACTGACAGAAAGGGTAAGAACTTGTTCTCATACTGGCATGCCTATGACAAATTTTAAAATATAGATATTTATATGAGATTATAGAAATAATGTAGACAAAGGTTAACCATAGAATAAGAGTATAATGTAATTTTAATTCATCTATATATCAAAATCAGAAATCATTTTAGTTTTTTCCTTTTGCACTTTTTTCTTTTTTTCTTTCTTTTTCTTTTTCTTGTCTGTTTACCTTTTTAATTTTCTGTTTTTGAAAATCAATAACATTATTTTTTAAAAAGAAAGAAAAATCTTGCACTGGACTTTGCTTTCCTATTCCTTGGACCAGGTGACCTAAATTTCAGACAACTAAAGAATTTGTCAATAGCCTTCAATCATCGCCAATGAACACTCCAAATTGTGGGGACTCCGTGTTTCCTTGGGGCAGCTATACAGAACTCCGCAATAGCTTCAGGGAATCTGCATGGTATCATTGTTTTGAAAATATTAAAACAAGTTACAACCTAATGAAATGCTTTCCCTAATTGCTTTGCAAACCCAATAGTATTTGTTCTCCTGCATTGTTTTCAATGAAAATTAAACTCTGTAGCATTGATGGTGCATGGCTGTAGCATGAGGTTCAGATAAATTCTAAATAATGTTCGGTGGATTATCTGTAACCAGAATAGCCTCACTGAAGATTACTTGCAATATATATCTCACAAATAGTGGGAGTGGGTGCATATGTGTGTAAGAAAGCAAGAAGTGAGTTGAAGAGGACAGGAAAATAAGAATGAAAATCATAAAACTTAGGAATTCCATTTCAGATAACAATTGAATCTATATCTCTAAACAATCCCAACACTGAAATCAAAGATATGTTAGGCTTTCTCTGTAAAAATGCTCTTGCCTTATTTGATATATGGTTGGAATACATATTTGGGAAACAAATAATCATTTTTTTCTTATGGCTCACAAGAATGATAATGCATTTGGAAATATACCTCCCATGTGTTCTTCTCAAGGTGAGGTTTGATTTTCTTGTTGGGACAGTTCCCTGTGCAAATTTGTTTCCCAATTAGACAACTGACCAAATACTATGATTTAAAAGTGAGTCTTGTTCTTCTGTTAATCAGAGGTCCAGATGGAAACCTAGATTTGATTTAGCACCAGTGTGCTATATTACTGCTTTTGCTCACCTCCTGTAAACAGAAGTCTGACATTATCTTATTTTGTATTCCTAGTAAGTAAGAAAAGTAATAGTAACATAATGAGTGTGATTTATTATTGATCCCCTTTTGTTTTATGCTATTCTCACATCTTTCTAGAATTTTTTTACAAGAATGTTCCGTTCAAATTTAGGAGCATAATTTTGTATCCCAATGCCAATCTGATGGCTGACACAACTTGGCTTCTAAAGGATCCTCAACTTTTTAGCATTTTGGAACTTACCATTTTTTATTCCTCTTTATCTTCCCACCAGTGGGTGGTAGCAGGGTTCTGTCAAGCACATCTTGTGGTTGTTGGTTTTTTTTTTTTTTTTCCTCAATTCTGTGACTCCGTGTTCTAGGGAGGCCTTCTTGCCTGATTTTATGCAGCTTTTGTATTTTTACAGAGTATTTGTCTAATATCAGCCTTGGCTGCTCTGTTTGTTTCTTATCTTTGCCTTTTCTAATGATGTTTGCTTTATGCCTCTGGCCCAGCCGGTCTCTCCAGCTCAAATCCCAGCCATTTAGTATCTCCCTCAGCTCCTTACCATGTGTGCTGCTGTTGTCATATCATTGAAAGCCTCCTCACACCTGTCTCTTTATAGGCATTGGGCACTTTACCTCTTGGCACCTGTTTACTTTGCATTTGCCCAGCTTCTATTAAAAGAATACTTCAGTGCTGTAGAAGGATATCTAAATGTTATCATCATTAAAACACTGAAACACTTTCTTTGTCACACAAAATATATACTTGGAGAAAAAAAGCATGTCCGGGTGTTAAAATCTCTATTCTACCCATAATCCCTTTGAAAGAAAAAAAAGACACTTTGCTTTAATTCTCCCAACAAAAAAGAAAAGCATTATCTAGAACTTCCTGTGATACCCTAAACAGCCATGTTGGAAGACAATTCACAAAAATAATTTAAATGGTTTTTTTCACAGGCAGGGGCTTTAAAGTATCGTTCTTCAATTTGCAATAACATTTTTTCCTAATATAGGTAGAATGATTTATATGTTTGTATCAGTAGAGAACACAAAGATGGACAACTTTTTATCCACCCCACTTCCTGCAAAGGTATAAACACAAACATTTGGATGTCCGTTTTCTATCCTCATCTCTAAACGGGAGTCTGTCTGACATTTTTCCAGCACTCCTTTCTCACCCTATTTTCTCCAATGGAGCTCCGCTTGCAACATGCACAGTATATGATCTGTTTAGTAGGTACAACCAGTTTGTACTTGTAGTTTTTGAACCAAACCATTAGAGGGAGTCGATGATTGGTCAATGATTAGACCAGTTTGTTTCAACTTTCAGTTCACAGATAACTATTCTGATTAACAGTGTGGTTTTTGCTTCAAAGTAAGGAATGAAAATAAAAGTGTCATCTAACCACATCTTGACTCAGATCTGTCCCTATCATAAAAAGCAAATATCTCAATAGCACTTGCTAAAATGGTGATGCACTTGACCTAAGTTCAACAGTCTAAAGCCAATTTTTGCATGTCTAAACCCAAAGAATAGCAGCAGTAGCATTCATCATATTAGTACATATTAAGCATTAATTATTTTTAGTATGAAATTTAAAACTTACAAAACATAATTTCCTTGTCAGAACAAGGGTGAAACTTAAATCACTTTAGGTGGTATGGGTCTTCCTCCAAGCTCAGGCCCTCTACTAGAAGCCTGAGAGTGAAAATTCTGTGTAGTACATTAGTTGTTTCTAACATTACACTCTTCTGGACAAGAAGATCTGATGTTGTTCCTGGAATCTGTTGGAGCCACTTAGAAGTCACAGCCCTGAGTGCTCGCATCACCACTGACCAGTGCTTTTTTTCTAAAAAAAAAGGTACCGGAACTAAAAAAAAAAGGTACTGGAACTCCCATCGTATTGCACATGCGCACCATAGATATACTAATATACAAAAGAAGTCTAAGAAAAAAAGGTGCCGGAACCCCGTTCCGGTGAGTTCCCCCAGAAAAAAAGCCCTGGATAGATAGATAGATAGATAGATAGTGATTGATGAGAGTTGACACCAACTTGATGGCTCATAATCATCTATATAGAAGGGAACACAAAAAGATTAAAATTATTTTCATTTAAGAGTCTGAAATGTTCAGCTATATTAAATAATTTTGGGGTACCTAAGCATTGGCTAACCTTTATCAAAGTTCCTCTGAATATTATGCTAACAGGGAATACATATACTGTAACTTTGGAAATTCTTACCATGTTTACCAACCTATTTCAGACTTTGGACACAATTTTAGGCAGTAATGGATATGAACATGTCTGATACAGGTCTATTATAATAAATTATTTATTTATCTATTATGTGTACATTCTTCCATTTATGCTCACAGGTGTAGACAAGGCTGAAAGAGACTGAGAGATCCAAGGTTTTCTGGTAAGATGAGTATAAATTTGAGCCTACATTTTCCCACACCATACTGATTAATATTAAATTCTATTGATTGCTTGATATACTTTAATGCAATTACTCGTTTCGTTTCAAATTTGGTCTGTATCTTGATTTTCCCATCTAGGTTTTCAAAACATGATGGTTACATCAGATAACCATAAAGGAATAAAGCACAAGGGGCATATTACATAGTAAGTCCTGCTGATTTTATAAGTATTTTCTAGGTATCACTAACTTACGTTCTTCTTGTTATTTGTTTGAAAACAGTGAAACCAGAGGAAGAAAATTCACAGCTCTAAATACATATCAATCTCAAAATAGCCTTTCCTCAATATATTATATCCCAAGAGGGCTTCTGGATACGCACTTAAAAAAAAAATTAGAGGAGACAGAGAAAACCTTTTGTGAATTGCAGTGCAATGCAAAGGAAGTCAATTTTAATAAAGAATGCATTGTTCCAATATCTTCATTTGGGTAAGAGCATGTTTTCTTGAATTCCCAAGCCATCTGAGAAGGGTTCCTTCAACCCACTTTGGCTCCAACATAAACTTGATTAGCCAGCATTTCAGGGGAGGGGCCAGTGCTTCAGAAAGTAATAAAATGATGCAAAGTAGTTAAGGCTTCGACCACATGTGGATGGAGTCACACCTTTTTGAACGAAAAGTTGGCATTTTGGCTTATAGTACAGTTCCCAAAGGCGATTTTTCAAGAGGCAAGTGGACTTTCTGGGTTTTTCTTTGAAGATGTTTTGCTTCTCATCCAAGAAGCTTCTTCAGCAATAGAAAAGCAAAACGTCTTCAAGGAAAAACCAGAAAGTCCAGTTGCCTCTTGAAAAAGCCCCTTTGGGACAACCATGACCTGGATGACTGAGAATCTCCATAGACCCTTATAGTACAATGATTCCCATATTTCCTGTATCAATATTCAAGTATTGAGCCAGGAGGAGTTCAGAGAGATGAGAAAGGCAGAAAGTTAGGGAATTCATCATTGTCATTGACCTAAAATGAGACAGAAGAAAAAAAAATCTTTCATGGATAATAGTTAACAAAAATTGTGACATAAATAAAATTCTGTGTCTATCTGCTATTTCCCAGATATTGGTATAGTATTATTCTGACTACAGGCTGCAACGGGATAGATGGATGATGAATAATAAATTAAAACTGAATGCAAGCAAGATAGAAATGGGGATGGGTATCCTATAGTACAGACATTCTTTTCTTCTGGATGGGGTTATACAACACCTCTCAAAAAGATCAGATCACATAGTTTGAGGGTGCTCTTGGATCCTGGTTCTGCCCAGATGTTTTCGGATGAAGCTATGACAAGATTAACCTTTCCATAAAACGAATGATAGTAAAATGATGGTTCATCAGCTGCCAATCTCCACAATAGACCATCAAATGGTGTTTCCTATAGACAGCTATGCTGGTTTAGGAACTCTGGGAGTGGAAGTTCACAAGTCATAAAGTTGCCATTGTTGCCCATCCCTGCTATATGTTAACTGCAATTATTTCAACATACAGCAGTCAGATTGGTGTCTGGGGTTACTTGGAGATATCATTTTATGCCTGTTTTTAAAACTCTTAAGTGCCAAGTGCTTCTAGATTTCTGGGTGAAATATAAAATGTTAATTATCAGCTTCACAGACCTAAATAGTTTGTGCCTTTTCCCGAATAACCCCCAAGAGCCATGGTGGCACCGTGGTTAGAATGCAATATTTCAGGCTAATTCTGCTGACTGCCAGCTCAAGGTTGACTCATCCTTCCATCCTTCCAAGGTTGATAAAATGAGGACCCAAATTGTTGGGGGCAATATGCTGATTCTGTAAATGGCTTACAGAGAGCTGTAAAGCATGGTGAAGTGGTATATAAGTCTAAGTGCTATTGCTATTTTAAAAGCAGAATGTGTAGCATCAGATGCAGTGGTGTTGTGGGTAGGAAAAATGGTAAGACTGTGCAAACATATGATCCCTTCAAGAACTTTTTAGGACCTTCATCAGTATGGAGAGTTCATGTCAAGGTCCACTCTATGGTTTCATTTACATTACTTTTCACTGTTTTACATCGATTTTATACAACACATTCAGAATACAGATGGAATTACATGACAATCTTATGAATGCACCACTGGCCAAAAAAGTTATTAATGTTTTCCCTATGTGAAAATTCTTTGGGAACAGAACTAAGACAAAAGCATGAACTAGAACCTTATTCCACAATGCATAATTTTAATACAGATTCCCATTGGTTGTAAATCTGCATTTACAGTCAGTGGGACTCCCTATTTGTTATAATGTCAAGTGGCACACTTCAATCTTTCTCAGGATTTCTTCCATTTCACTCTTTTGCAGGGTAGAAAAATGCCCCCAAACTTTGAGCAAGATGGATGAGAAAAACCAACTGCAATAAATGAAGCTTAACAACAAATATTTCCTTGCTCTTTGTATCTCCTTCCCCAAGTCTTGTTATAACAGCAGGATGGTGCCTTGGAAAATAATTGTATGCTTAATTCACATTTACAACCTATTGAGCTGACTTAGTGAGCCTGAACTTTTACTTACATATCTCAAATTGATTACTGTGTAGTGATGCTTTGAGCATTGTAGTTAATACCATCTCTTTGAGGGCCTTCAGAAGAAGAAAAAAAGACGTGTTACGAATGAGCTAACCTGATGTATTCACATCCTCTGCTTCTTTTTGTCTCTGAAGGATGACAATACGTCCATTCTAATTCCTGGTGATTTGCTTGAAGTGGACTTGCTTTTCATTTTCCTGGAGAGTTGAGTGAGGCAGAAATTCTTCTCTATGCTATGCTAGCATCTTGGATTTATGGAGAGACAGTGCTGTAGTTAACGAGGATGGAAAAAAATAGCTACATTCACTTAGTTGGCATAAAGGCCTTGGCAGATTTGTGTTCTTTTCTGCCTGACCGTCTGTTCTTCCTCCAAATGTATTGTTACTTAGCTTTGCTTGGTGGGCATTTTTCCAAAATCTAAACTCCACTGGCATTTGTTCAGAAGGCAGAAATGTTACTGCGTTCTCATTGGCATTAATGCCAAAACAACTCTTAGAATTATATGATCCCGGGATACAAACCTTCTTTGCAAAGGATATAGCAGATATTCCAGACAAAGAACAAAATTAAGTAGACAGCTCCTTTCAAAAAGTGAGCAAACAAGGCTGATCAAAAAGCAAAACTACTTGGGACTTTTTACAGAAAATGGCATTACTTTCTAATTAATGTGCCAATATGCAGCCCCGCCATATCCATATTTAATTCAGAATGAAAACGTACAATATTGAATATATATTACTCCCAAGCAATTTTAAGGAGGAGTGAAATCCATGATGATTTTAACAATTATTTTTTTTGTTATTTCAAGATTTGTCACTTCTTAGTATTAATAAATTAGTACCAAGAGAGAATATCAGATTTACAATATTTTGATTCCTTCTCAATTAGAGTACATTGCACAGTCAGTCAGATGTTTAGACTGGATTTGGCATTTTTGTTCACCTTTTGAGTCTTTACCAAAAATCTGGAATAGGCAGATATTTGATCAGTTAATGGTATTGTTGCAGGATGTAAGTTGTTCTAAGTAAAGCTGCCTTTTGAAATTGACTGATGGTGAATATGTCAATGCCAATGGTGTTCAAGTGATGCTCCAGGTGTTTTGGGATTGCACCCAGGGCACCTATTGCTATTGGCACTACTTTTACCTTCTATTTCAACTTGCAGGCCGTTGTATTTTATTGTTATTATTGTTAGAGTTTCATTCACATCAAGTTCATGTCTAATAGCCATTATAACTCCCCTCTCCAAGCAATTACAATTTTAATTATGTGTCACATATAAGATCTGACATAAGCAAGGAAAATATGATTTGTGCAATCAGTTGGGAAAATCATTTGGGAAACTTGCCAAGGAGAAGACAAAAGTGTGAAAAAAATCCCAATCTCCTCTTCACTCCCTCTTTCTCTCTCCCTCTGTCCCTCCCTGTCCTTTAAAAAAAGCTACATCAAATAAGCAGACCAGAAGGAATGAGGATCCAAGCCTGTGCACACTGGAGACACACTGGAGTTTTTTTTTTAAAGTGAACATAATGGTAGCAGTTGAGCCCTACAGTGCCTGTATAACTGGTTGTCCCAAATGAGAGGTTTTCTGGACTGTTTGATTTTCCCTGAAATTACTCGGTGGGCATCTCATGCTCCAGTTAGAAATAATGAGAATATCTCATTCTATTGTTCATTAGGTGCTTAAGTGAACAACAATTGTTTTTGAAAGCATGGAAAACTTATCCTTACTGGTTGCTCCCAAGATTTTTTATCAAGCAATTAAGGCTGGATTCAGATAAATATTTGAGCTTTGTAGAAAATGGGTAGTGTATGTTGCCTACATCTTTCAATGTATGAACATCAATAAATATGATCATTAAGCGACTTCTATCCAGTGAACTATGTGAGACTTGCATCTAAGTAGACGTGCACAGATTTGTCCTTTGGTGACGCCGGAGGCCCATTCTACTTCCATTCACACTTTCTGAAAACAAGTGAGATATGAGTTGGGAAAAATAGATGTCAGTTGGAAGAAAGGACATTGGTTTTTTTTATCCCAAGACAGGCCTTGCTGTCAAGTATAATTAAATGACTCTTCAATTATGTACTCTTCGTATAGGAATAACGTTGTGTTAGACATCGGAAGAAGATGGCTCTCTGACCCATATTATTAAGGTCAGTTTATAGAATAGCTTCTCTAATTTAAGGGTTGCCTAGTCCAAATGTGGTACTTTACAAAAAGTTTCGACAGGGGAAACCAGAGTCTTTAGACTGTCCATAAGTTGGTTGTTATTACTATGTACTCCTCTTCCCTATTACCATTTCCTTACCTTCTTATGATTATATCTTTGTTGCTTATCAATATTGTTGTATTGAAAGCTCATGCACTGGAAACAAATTCCTTGTGTGTCAAATCACACTTGGCCAATAAAGAATTCTATTCTATTCTATTCTATTCT